>RJWH01004314.1:13235-45093 GCA_004363575.1 Solenodon paradoxus | reverse complement strand
GCCTTCATCATCAGAGGAAGAATTTCTCCGTCTGGCTGGAGAGGAGACAGTGCATGAAAAATGGTGGCAAGAGGTCAGGAGGCGAAGGCAAGTGAGAAAACACTTTCATCTATTATCCCGGGGTCAATGGGCTCCCATCAGGGACCCTCAAGGCCGCGATGAATGGCCCGTTGCAGGGTGCAGCATTGTGCGGCGGCCGCCCGTCGGCCCGACAGGGCCGCTCGCAGGCTGGAACCCGCTTCACAATCCCCATCGGGGACAATAGAGCCTCAGAAAGTGGTGGGTGGCTCTCCTCCCAGGAGCCTGCTTCTTCTTATCAAAGGGCTTTCACGGATCGCCCGGCCTGCTTGGGAAGGAGGGAGAGCGTTTGTCCAATACCAGGAGGCATTTTAAACTCATTCCAGAGTCCGTCATGGCGATTAGGTTGGTCCGGATAGAATTTCACCGGGGACCAGTGAGGCTTTCTCAGCTGCTGCTGCTCCCTGGAAGTCATGCATAGTCTTTGAGTTGAGTAATTTTTGTCCTACTCAAAAGAAAGCCCGGATCCTCTGCTGAAAAGGAGACACACATTCTCTCAAAAGATACCCGGCGGGCCACTCTCTCCATTCAGCAACAGCCGGCCTATCTCCCAGGGAGCCAGCTCCGGGTTTGTGCAAAGCCACAGTCTTGCCTTCTCCCTGGTACCTTGTTTTTTAGGAACCCATTGCCTCTGTGTTTGAAAATACCCTGCAAACTAGCTGTCACCTGCCATGGTGATTCCCTGCCCAGAGTCAGGGCCGGTATGCTTTCTGCATCAAGGGAGGTACCTGGAGGGAGGAGAGAACACAGCTTCTCTGGGCTGGCCAGTGCTCCCTGCCTCCCCAGGCTTCGGGATTAGTCCTGGGGAAAAAAGAAGTCAGTGGCCAGAAGTGCGACTTTGTGGTACTGTCGTCACCTCCGTTACGGACGTGGAGGTCTCAGGTCCCAGAATGAGGTGACATGGCACTGAACAGACCCCTACTTTCAGACCCAGGACACACTTTCATGGAACCCTTGTTGCATGGCTTAGGGAAACAAAGTGACTGAGCTCTGTGGAAGGGAATGCTGGTGCTTACGGCCCAAGGCTGTATAGACAGCACTTTCAGTTGACAATGTACTGAGCAAGACCGTGTGGACCCAGGCCCTCAAAGGGCTGGAGATGCAAAAAAGAAATAGTCCTGCATCCCTGTCTGGTTGGGGTCAAGATCATGCATGAATGGGTACCAGCATCTTGTATGAAGAGGGACTCCCTACATTTGAAGCCCTTGAAGGAAGAATTAGATATTGAATTGTTCACGAAACACAGCAAGGATTCTGCCACAGCATGCTGGGTCGAATAGTGCCACCCCAAATTCAGACTCACTCAGCATCTCAGCAGTGACTTCGTTTGGAAAAAGAGTCTTTGTAGGCTTAATTAGTTAAGGTAGTTATTGGATTAGTATAGGTCCTAAATCTAATGACTAATGTCTTCATAAGCAGGTCCTGTGGAGACAAAGGCAGAAAGATTGGTAGATGCAGCTAAGGAGTGGTGAGGATTGCTGGTTGACCACAGGAGTTAGGAGAGAGGCATAGAAGAGATTCTCCCTCAGATCCTCCAAAAGGTAGCTACCCGATGGCATCTTGGATTCATACTTCTAGCCTCCTGACCTGCGAGAGAATGCATTTCTGTTGTTTGAAGCCACCCACCAAATTTACGATTATTTCTTTCAGCAGCCAGAGGAAACACACACACACACCTAGTGTTTCAATGCAAGGTGCTTGAAAAGATCAAGTGAAAGTTGCCACAGTTGCAGGGAGGGGTTGCTGCATCCAGACCTAACCTGGAGATGGGTGGGACTGGGCACGGAGGTCAGAATGGAGGCAGGGAGGGATGAAGGTGTGGAAGATTTTGCCCAGTGAATGGCATTTGGCGGGAATGGGGGAGACGTGTGGAGACTGGAAATAAGGACTGGACAAGTGTCAGGACTGGATCAAAAGGAACTGGGAGTCATACAGAAGAGTTTTTTTTGCCTTTTCCTCCCTTCCTCATCCTTTCTCTAGCACATGTGAGCTCTGTTACATAGACATCGCATAGGAGAGCAATAGGTTGATGGGTCTTGCAGAAAAATCAGAAAGGAAGAGCTGCCCACTCCTGGATAATGCAATGTTGCATGTAGAAATAAACATAGATGCTGGATCACACAAGTGTGATGCATGCAGACATAATAAAAAATGGTATCACAGTATCTCCTAGTTACCTTTTCATAAAACATGGACCTAAAAAGGAAGCCTCTTTCTCTGCTGGGAGAGATATCAGACCAAAGAATCCCACAGACATTCTTTTTCAGCAAAAGTAGATGTTTTTCCATTGGATCTTTCCAATGTGAGCATTTCTGGCACCGGGATGGTGACAGTGGCATGTGTTTTAGGCAAGACATTTAGAGCGGGGCTGAGAGGGGCACACATTTGGTTTTTGCCTGAGGTGCCCAAATGCCCTGACCATCTGTGTGAAGTCTTGTCAGACTGCATGTCGTTACTAAACAATCCCCAGTCGGCATCCACGGCACTTGCTCGTTGCTGGTCTGGCTGCTCTGGCCCTGCTCAGAGTTCTCTGCCTCCTTCCTTCTCCCTTCCCCTTAATTCCCAGGCACAACCCCACCCGTGTTCTCCATCCCAATGTCCTGTGTTCATCTCAAGTAAATACGGCCAACCTACTAATAGTCTCATTGGTGAAGGTGTCATCAGACCTCATTCCAATTTGTTTTGTAAATACAGGTTGGTTCCTGCCCTGGGCCTCCCCCCACTCCCTTCCCTGAGCAGTCGGGACATGTGTGTCCCTCTCAGGCCCTCTGGCAATTTCGTCCTTGGACCAGGGGCAGCAGGTGCCTGGTCAGCTTGCAATGCCACTCAAAACATGGCAGCTGGGAAGGGCTGAAACAGATCACCCCCTAGTCTCTCAGTAACGAGTCTCATAGCTGCACCACTCTGACAGGAAGATTATCTTGAGTTTAGGATAATGGGGGACAACCTTGCAGGCGAAAGAGAAGCGCCTGTTCTTCTTCCAGCACCTTATTCCTATCTCTTCAAAGATCAAAGAAGCCACCTGTCACTCCCTGGGTCTGCACCCTTTCCCAATCCAGAGTGGTCATTGTCCCTTATCCCCTAGAAGACTGTCGTTTGGGAAGGTGAATCTATCTTTACTTTCAGGATAAGGATGAGTTATCCCCCCACAGCCCCCTTTCCCAGGTCTCAGCACAAGATATGTCTCTAATCTGCCTCAGCAACCTCAGCATTTACCTCCATGTAAATCCCCTATACATGTTACTAAATTTGGGCTTTCTTCCTACTAAGCACGTCTAACATAACTTCTCTGTTCATCCAGCCTGTGAAGAACCGCAGAGAAATGGAGGAACGTTTCCTTGGCCACGCAGGCCCCTGGCAACAACTCTTACTTTGTCATTTCTCGTGTGACTCAGCTCAGCTGGCTGGTTTGGACAACAGTGACGAGGCTGGAATCATTTAGAAGTTTCTCTCCCTCACAAGTTTGGTGCCTGAGTGGAAAAGTCTCAAACATCTGGGACCGAAACAACCGGCTACATCATCGTCATTTTCTCAGGTATTTCATGACATCTTCTCAGACGTCCATCTCTAGGATTTGTCCCTCAGTGCGGCTCAGAGGACGACTGACCTTAAACTACAAGAGCTGCGTCTTCAGCACACTAATTTGTAGGGTACATGCAAGATCCCTTTTCGGGTACAGGTGTGACCACCCGTACAGGTTTCCTCTGCCATTTTTGCACAGGCAATTGTATTATTGCTCCAAATACAGCTAGAGGCATGCTACTCTCCAATTAGCTCCAAGTACCAAGAAATTGCCCACAAAGGTCATAAACTTAAATGCCTTCAGACTAGGCAGGGAGCACAAAGTACGGGACCCAGCCTGGGACAACAGCAGGGTGTGGTCCTTGGATAAGTAAAAAAATGCCCTGGAGGCATCCACACTCACCTCCCCCCACCTTTTTTTTTTAACACTTGCCTACCAGACAGCAATTCTAGGCAACAGGAGATGGCAAGCCAGTGAACTTGACCTGCACAGAAAGAAGAAGCGATTCGCCCTCATTTTCCAGCGCCTCATCGCCCCCTTACCACCCAGGAAACCGCCTTGTCCTGAGGATTTGCCTGATTTGATTGGTGGTCATGATTTTTTCCAGCTCTTTTCTGAATGAAGGTAGGGCTTGAACACATTCAAGCAGTTTCAGCAGTTGGAACTCGCACATGCGCGAGTGGCGAGTGGTCCCCTGGATCTCGCATTGCCCTGACTCGTGGTCTCCAGGCCAAGCCCACTGCACCCTCTGATTCCGTGTGTTCTTTCTTCTGCTGCCACTGGCTGTCCCCTCCTGGGGAAGGCCCCGGGTCTCATCTACTGCTGTGTTCCTCTCTACTTCGTACCCAGGGCTGCACTCCATGCTCTTTTGATTTGTCCATTTGTTTAGAAGTAGGGAAATTTAGCTTCATGCTAAATTATAATGGAGTATGTATGAGCTTCTGGAAGAAATTCAGATTTTTCCAGGCCCAGACTGTCCCTCAAAGCATCCTGAGCTTTGGAGGGAGACTTCCTAATGGGGTGTCTTCTTGTCTCCTTCTGGAAACTTGAGGAAGGTATAGCTCATGGGAAAGTTCTGAGCCCTGCTAGTCTACCGATGGGTGGGCCTAAGGGACTCTCAGGCTGTCCTTTGAAGATTAGAAGACAATGGCAAGGCTGGGAGGTCACTGAGCCTCTACACCTGGGCACGTCAGTCCCTGTAAGACTTTGCTTGCTCATTCATTTACTCCATGTAATAAACTCAGTAGATGTCTATACCTCAGTAGGCCTACTCAGACAATCAGCAAAGAACCTACATTTACTGAGAACCCTGAGAGGCGAACAGAGGCAGATTTGCAGCGCCTGCCTCATAGACATCAACTGGAGAGATGGAGAATGGATGGAGCACATGGATGGAAAAATGGATGAAAAATATGAATCTTGTAAAAAAAAAAAAAGAAAACAGAATGCTGTACTCTGGTGGAGAGTGCCTGGGCCCCTGAAAGAGAGCTGCTGCAGCAGCAAGCCATCCATGAAGTAACTCTGAGCAGGTAAGACTTTGAGGTGAGACTGACCAAGAGGGAAGGTAGGTGAGGAGCTGAGAAGACTGTTCCAGGTCGAGGAATCAGCACACATGAAAATGTGAAGCATGAAGGAGCGTGGCGTATCCTAGGAGTGTGGAAGAGCTTAGTGAAGAAGGGAGAGAGTTAGGAAGTTTACAGATCGGTGGAATGCTTTTGGATTTTGATTTTAAATGCAGTGCACAGCTATTGGAGGGTGTTTGATTACATAGCGGATGCTTTTTAAAAATGACTCCTTTGGGGTAAATAAAGTCGTGAAGTCTGAGGGAGGCATGGCAGTCATCTGGATAGAGAGATGAGGGGCTGGACTAATAGATGGAGGGTATCTTGGGGATGGAACTCAGACTTGTGGAAGGAGGGGGTGTGGAGGTGGGGAAAGTAACGAATCTGATGACTGGCCTTTTGGCTTGAGCAGGTAGATACACAGAGGTGTGCCATTGAAGTGAGAGAGACTGGGGGAAGAACGGTTTGGTCATGATGGAGGAGGCAATAGAGAATTTTGGTTTGGGCATAATTTGGTGCCCAGGTATAGAGTCTCAGGACCATAATTTGAGACACCTATTTGCTATCTAAGGGATGGTGTCAAGTAGGCAGTTGATGATATGAGACAAAAGCTTAGGAGAGGTGTCTGAGCTGGAAAAAGGAATTGGGATCTTGTAGCTGGGAAGAGGGTTTGCTTTTCAATATTCATTTCCCCTATTTTCTTAAGAGTTGACCTCAGCAACATGGGTTTGAACTATGGGGTCCACTTACCCATGGATATCTTACAATACATACATTGGTCCTCCATGTCCTTGGGTCCTACATACGTGGATACAATCAACCTTGGATGTCAACTGGCTGATTTTACAGACACATAACCTTTGGAGGGGGAGGTCAACTGTAAGTGGCTTGAGCTGTCACAGATTTTGGTGTTCTTAGAGGTTCTGAAACCAATCCCCTGCAGAAGTCATGGGTGACTACAGCTAAGTCTTGAGGAATTAAAAGTTATATGCATATTTTCAACTGCTGGGGGATTGATGATAAATGACGTCCCTCAGTTTCCCTTATAGCTAAGCATGGCTGTATTTTGACCATTGAAACATAATCACAAGGAATGATCCTTTAAAAGGAAATGACTCACCATCTTTCCCCTCCCTCCATCCTGAGGTTGGAAACTGTCTGTGATGGCTGGTGCTCTAGCAGTCATCTGGGGTCAGGAGAATCCCAGATCCTTTGAGAGGGTGAGGTAGGAAGATAGACAAAGCCTGTCTCTTTCGTAAGTGTTGTTCTTATACCAGCTCTAGATGTCCGTATCTGGATCATTTTACTTTGGAGAAAAGCAAACTTGTATTTCTTTTCTATTTTAAATTTCGTTTTTAATGAACGTACAGTAAAATCAGTCTTTTGGAGTATTACAGTGCTAAGAATTTTGACACATGTATATATTTGCGTAACTTCCAGTGCACCAGAGATCCAGCAAGTTCTTCACACCAGTAAGCTCCTGTGCTACGCCACTGCAGTCACATCCTCAGAAGGGTCCCCTGGAATGACTGTCCTATAGCTGCGATCTTGAAATTCTTCCTTTTTGAGCACAGGGTCCCCCATTTCATTTTGATGTGGATATCCCACCACGTATGCAGCCAGGCTAGCCTACCCTGCGTTCAAACAACAAAACCGGCCAACCGGCAGCAAAACTTCATTCATTGCCCTGCTGAACAAAGTTAACCATTTGTTCTGATGGCATGAAAACAAATGCTTACAACGCACCTACTTTCAGAAATTCAGTAGACAGTCCATGGGGAGTCCATGCTGACCACCTCGCCATGCTCTCAGGACCCTCATCCTAGCTCTGTGGGTCTCTCTTGCTTGGTTAGAGTCTATCAGAATTGTCAAGTCCCAGTTTACAAACACAACATGTTGGTTTCTAGCAGTGGTGACGATGAAATACCAGAAACCACTGAAGAGGCTGTATCAGATAGAATGCGAGCCATGTCCCTTGCTGACTTGCTTTTATCCCCATTAGAGCTTGTCTTAGAGACCCTGCATCTGTGACCCAGGGAAGCTAATTTTTACAAAATCATACTGCCTGTAAGTGAGAAAAATCCTCATCTGCCTTCAGGACCAGGAGAGTCTATGATATTCCTTGTTGGATTCCTGACTTTCTCTGCTGGCGAGCCCTGGTAACATGGGTCGTCTTTCACCATCCTTGGCTAGTTCAGTTAACCAACCGTGCCTAGGAAAGCTATCCTGCCCCCTCACGTGGAGATGCTGACCAGTTTTGCTGCCTGGCAAAGCATGATTTTTGCATCAAGAGTTTCAACTATCTCCAAGTCCAAAATCTGAAGGAGGGTCTTTATCCCTTCAAGTGATGGATCGTCATCTGAAGAAAACTATTCATGAAGCCGGGGTCTTTTTTTCTGCTCAGGAAAGAGAGCTTTGTACCTTCTTCTGTCTTGGCTTACAACTGCATGGAGGAGGGAGGAGGACTGGATGCGGGGCAGGGTCTTAGGTATTCTGGGAAACGGAAGCCGGGGTACTGGGCGGGCACCCCACCCTGCCCTTCACCCAGATTCCTCCCTGCTCCCTGGGCTCTTTTGGAAACTGGCTTCCGGAGCCTGACACATGTTTCTTTGTTTGGCCCCAGCTGTTAGAATCTGTCCTCATTCAGGAGGCAGGAAGGGAGTTCTCAGAACTGCTTCTGCAGTCTGATGTCATGGAGTAGTCACACTCCGACCTTGGCAACTTCAAATCAGGAGGTGATGGAAACCCTGGGGACCTGTATGAAGCCTCAGCCAGCCTCAGGCAGGTGTTACTGCGTCTCCTCTGCTGTCCCCACGGTAACCTGCACGGTGCATGTCCTCGTCTTCACTTTACAGAGGAGGAGATGGAGGCTCAGAAGGTTGTGGGACATCTCAGAGCTATTCACTTAGAAAGAGGTCGGATCTGGGGGCTCTGGTGGAGTAGCAGTTAAGTCCCCCGCTTCTGACCATGTGCATCCCAAGGACCTGGGTTCGTGTCCGGGGCTGGCCAGACAACTAAGATGTACAACTAAAATAAAAATAAAATAAATTAAAAAGGCTTCTTTCTCCTCTCTTGCCCTGCCTGCTTGCCTGCTCACCTTTTTTAAAAAAAAAGAAAGAGGTAAGATCTGAGGCCAGTGGGCATGATTTTCAAGTTTCCAGGATACTCCCCCTCCTGCCAGCCATCTTGCGTGCTCTTTGACAGTCAAGGGCTAGTCTTTGGGAAAGAACCATGTCGTCTGAGGGAAGGGCACTGGTTCCCTTCCGTCTGACTCCTGTCTGAGGCCCGGCTCCCCTTGCGGGCTCAGCCAGCACTGGGGGCTCCAGCACTTTGTCCCTGATTGTCGCAGACCATTCACCAGTGGGAATCCGATTTCAAACATCTCTCCATCTCTAATGGCGAGAGAAGCGTGAACTAAGCACCGTTTAATGAATTCTGATCTCACAGACAGAGGCTGCCTGCCTGGGAGGAGCAGCTGTGCTCACACATGAGGCAGGAAAACTCACTCTGGCCCAGAAGCGAGATGCATTCAAATGATTCCTTCATTCCTTCACGACGGAGCATCGGCTTTTTAGCAAATTCGGCGGAGAGGTTTGTTTTCGCCTGGTCTGGCCCCTCTTTTTCTGGAGCGTCATCCCGCCCTGGGATGAGCACAGAGATGAGCCTCCTCGTCCAGCCTAATGACAGAGTCTCACGGCGTGTAGATTTTCAGAGGAAATCTTAAATAGCTTCAAAACGCCATAGACGCCCCCGCTCTCTCTGAGGAAAAGAAGAGGAATTGTCATCACTCTAATTTCAAGGAAAGAATAGCAGGCAGTAGAACTGAACATCTTCATCTTTCTTCTGCCAATCAGCCCAGCACGTCATCCTGAGATGTCGCACGTCTCCCAGTGAGGGTAAGACTCAGAGGTGGCCCTTCCAGGAATCAGCGGGAGGGACGGCTGCCTTAGTCAGGACCATCCAGGACACCAGCAAGGTTCTGCCCTGTAAATCACCTCCTTTACACCTGACAACCGCTCCAGCCGCAGAAAGGTTGCCTCATCTTATAGGAGAGGCTTCATAACACAGAGGTCAGGACACGGGCCCAGGGTCACAGAGGGGCACAGGCAGAGGACATCTCCTTACTGCAGGTGGGTCGCTGACATTGACGGCAAGCCCCTTGCCTCTTCAAGACATAGTTGTCCCCATTGTAAAGATGAAACAGTACTGGATACCCTCAGAGCAGTGCTGCCTGCAAATCTGAACACTTTTCTTCTGGGCAAATGGCATGCTTATTCCTCCAGAGAGAGGAGGGCAGCCTAGGAGGGAGCACTGGAGATCACTTTTCAGCCGTCCTTTCATTGGCCCATCGCTATTTCTAGTGTTGGATTCAGCGCTTATGATTCAGAGTGCAGAGGTTCTGTCGTCAGTCGTGAGGCGCTGAGAGTCTTCTAGAGAAAAAAGGTATTGAAAGTGAAGTCATTAAAATTGGAGACAAATGGGCTGACAGAGACGCATGTAGGGAGTTGTGGGGGCAGAGGGGGCAGAATAGTCATTGACGGAATGTAAGGCCTCATTTTAGCATGGAGGGGAAATAAGTCCCACTCAAACTCCACCGAGTTGCCAGGACGGAGAGATTCGTGTTCTCGGTCCCTGCACTGCTGTTGGATATCCGCGAGTCTATAGAGACCTGGGGAGGCTCTCTGGAGAAATCCTTAGCAGCCTTGAGCCTCCTGTCCTTCTGTCCTCCCACCAACAGGCCAGCAGGAGCCTCGGGGAGCCCCGTGCTCTCAGCCGGGTGTCGTCCACCTTCCATTTTCTATTCCTCCCTTGTTGGCTCCCTGCAAGTCTCCCCTGGAGATGAAGCCGGCACATTTGGCCTCTTCCCCGAAGCAGTTAAGAGCAAGGAGTGATGGGAGCTGGCTCACTGGAGTCTGGCAGGTAGTGGCTCTGGCCCACTTTTGCTCCTTAGCGAGATGCTAAAGGGGAAACGTTGCTTCAACTCTCTGAGCCTCAGTTTTCTCATCTGCAAAGGAGAGGTGATGAGAATCCTTTCTTTCAGGGAGCAAGTGCAGGGGGTGCACTGAGTAAGTCCCAGCATCAGGTCATCCTAAGTAGTGAGGCCGTACCTTCTCCCTTCTCCCTCTGCGGCGCCCGCCCCGCTTCTCCCTTTGATTTCTTCTTCTTCCTTCTCTGTCGTTATGGAGGGTAAGTCCAGCCAGAGCAGTATCTACGTGCTGTGCTCACCATGTTCAGTTTCGCACATGCTAAGGGAGGTCGCTCCAGGTCACCTAGGAGACCCGTTTGCTCCATGCCTCCAGAGGCCTGAAGAGAGAAATGCAGATGGACCTGCGGGCACACTGAGATGGGAGTTTAAGTCTATGCAACTGTGTGACTGAGGGTGAGTTAGCTTCCCTCTCTGAACCTAATTCCCCACACTGGTGGGGTGGAGGCAATAACACCCTTCTCACAGGCTGTTGTGGAAAACAAATGAGATCAACTAAGTTAGGGTTTGGCAGAGGGCAGCCCTCCCGCCTCTTCTCTGGAGGCTCCGTGTCTGCTATGTGGAACGCTCATCAGGTGGAAAATGTCCCCCCAACCTATACCACTGGGTCCTGGAGAGGCCATCCTGGCTGGTGTCACGGCTCCTTCGTTCCCCGACGAGGACTGTGGTCCAGGAGGAGGGTGTGGGAGAAGGAGCACCTGGCTTGCTGATAGAGGTGGTCTAGGAGATAGGCTGTGTCTGGATAATCCCTTCCTGATAATTCCTTTTGCCTTGTGGCGTCTCACATGGGTTCTGAGTTAGGAATCTTTAATATTAGAGGTGACAATAATGCTAACGACTAACAAAGATCATGCCCGGTGTCAGCACGGCCTCAAGAGAGTCTCATGAACGCATGGAGAAAGTGAGCTCACGGGGGATCACGGCGAGCTTCAGAGGAGAGCTTGCTGACCCCGTGTTGCAGACGGCGTCTCGGAGGCTCTGAGATGAGAGGCCACGGGCTTCCCTGACGCCAGGCTGCCCGCAGCGGAGGAGAGCAGGTCTCCAGTGTGCTCCGCTGGCTTTCGGAGGTGACGGAGAAAAGAGTGCCATAGGACCAGGCTGGGTGAGGCTGAAACGTTTGACTCTGATGTTCCAGTGCATTTGATGATGTATTTTGTCATTTTTCTCTGGGGATGAGGCCCGTGGATCCATGTCAGCAAGAATTCAGCTTCCTGGAGCTAAGCTAACTCATTTCACCAGCTGAGTCTCACAGGTACTTGCTGTAGTTTACGTCCTCCCAGATCCACGTCCTCCCCAATCCACGTCCCCTCCGATGCACATCCTCCCCGAACCAAGTCCTCCCCAATCCACATCCCCTCCAATACACATCCTCCCTGAACCACGTCCTCCCCGATCCACGCCATCTCTGGATCCACGTCCTCCCTGATCCACGTCCCCTCTGATCCACATCCTCCCTGAGCCACGTCCTCCCCGATCCACATCCTCCCCAATGCACGTCCTCCCCGATGCACGTCCTCCCGTCCTCCCCGATGCACGTCCTCCCCGATGCACGTCCTCCCCAATCCACTTCCCCTCCAATCCACGTCCTCCCTGAGCCACGTCCTCCCTGGATCCACGTCTTCCCTGATCCACATCCTCACCGATCCACATCATCTCTGGATCCACGTCCTTCCCCTGATCCATGTCCTCCCTGATCCACGTCCCCTCCGATCCGCGTCCTCCCTGAGCCATGTCCTCCCCAATCCACGTCCTCCCCGATCCACATCCTCCCCGATCCACATCCTCCCTGATCCACATCCTCCCAGATCCACGTCACCTCTGGATCCACGTCCTCCCTGGCTCCACATCCTTCCCCACAATCCTTGACGTCATGTGATCCATATCTGCCTGGAGACCCACATTCTCCCTGAGATCCACACCCTCCTCTGCTTCAGTCCCTGACCAAGCCTTAGGTCCTCTGAAGCCCACCCTGATGTGGCAGGTGGGGTGGTCTCGCCTTCCCTGAACATAAGCCATGTGGGTGCTGGGTGTGGGTTGTCCAGCCTGATCTAGTGAGAGACAATGATGTCCCTCTTGGCCAGCGAGGAAGCCTGGTGCTCTTCCTTGCCTCTCTGGGGCTGCCCGCAGCCTGAAGTCCCCTTGTGACCTGCTGCACTGGGCGTTGCATGCTCTGACAGTGCTTGGCACCCGGAGTCTGTGAGGCGCTTCCCTCCGTGCTCATGCAGCTACAGTCTCTGTCCTGACAGCTCCTGGGAACACCTCCTCCGTCAGACCAGGAGCTTTCTGAGGGCAGAGGCTTGACTGTCCACGCAGCCGCCTGCTTCAGAGATCTAGAGCAATCGCGGGGCTGACTGGGCAGGACCAGGGCTGCCGCGGGAACGGACCAGCCCTGAGCTCTCCGTGGCTTCGCCCAGGAGGGTGGTGTCCGTCATACAGTACTTGGTGCCGGTTACGCGCTTCTCTGCAGTCCTGTTTCTTCAGTGGCCAGGGACCCTGGCTCCTTTCACGTGGCTGTACTGCCAGGGACTCGTGGCTTCCTTGCTTAGCCATGATCATACAGGGTGAGAGGCCAGGCCTGGAATGGCACACGTCACTTCCGCCCACTGCCATCATCTGAGCAGCCATATGGCCCTGGCCCACGACGAGGGAGCCTGGGAAATATTGAGGACTTTAATGAGCTCACGGTGTCTCTGCTACTGAGTTAGCGAGGGCGGCTTCAGCTCAGGTTCAGCGCGACATGCGAATAATCAGAATGGTGATGCAATGCCAACTCTTCCTGGCCCAAGAGACCTAGAACAGGCTCGCTGACGGAAATAAAGTTGTTTCTCTTCCCCTGTGCCGGACACTTGCATTCACACAAAAATCAGCTATGCAGACGAGGGGCCGGGCCCTGGAAAGTCCGTTCAGCCCCGTCAGTCCTGAAGACGTGAGGTGCTCCCAGCTCCTGGGGTCCTTTGTCTCTGTGAGCCCCTTTGCCTGGAGAGGTGACTTCTTTATTCTCAGGGGCTGCTATTTATAACTTGCAAAGGAAGCCCACTCCTTTGGTTCAGTACCGAAGCTCAGAAAAGAGAGTCTGCCCTCCCCCAGCGCCTCCCCCTACACCAGGCCGCTCTCCCCCAGAGCAATCCCGTAAATAAAGGATGAAAGGCCCCGTAATTATTACCATTCGACAACACAGGGACTGTCAAAACCAGGAGTCCAACAAAAGCCTTTACATAAATCACAGCTGATACAATGGCTCTTGGCTGAGGGGGAGAGGGGCTGAGAGACTCCGCGCAGCTGAAAGGAGGTTAGTGTTTGGGGGAGGGATCGCTAGAGTCCGCAGCCCCTGGGGAACCGGGGCTGATGTTTGAACATCCCCTCCTTGCCCGATGGCCACAGACGGACAGAGAGACCCTGGAGTCAGTCTCCAGACCTCACAGCCCCGTGATGCCGCCTGGTCTGGCTGTCTGGGGTGGTGTCGGTCACAGCTCCATCCTCGGCTCCTGGGAGGACGGCTGACGGGCCGAATCAGGCCCGCGTGCAGCGAGGACCACACTCACGTAGAGCGTGTGTGCCAGGGTGCAGCACCAGGTGTGTGTCCCATCCCGGACTCTGGTCCGGAAGGACAGAGACCTCGCCAGGAGATGGCAGTCCTTGAGAAACAGGCACACTGGGAAGCACATGCGTATCTCTGGGTGTACAATGACCCCCTTTGAATG
Source organism: Solenodon paradoxus (assembly GCA_004363575.1). Taxonomy (NCBI): domain Eukaryota; kingdom Metazoa; phylum Chordata; class Mammalia; order Eulipotyphla; family Solenodontidae; genus Solenodon; species Solenodon paradoxus. Next base: position 31,245 of record RJWH01004314.1, on the reverse strand, counting down.
TGCCATTCAGGGCCACATTAGGAATTCAGTGGCATTTAACAGACACTGGTGTTTCCACTTGTGTACCATGCCAGACAAGACTCTTACTGCTTCTTCCTTTGAACATGAATGAGACATTGTCCTTCCGATCTGGGGTCTAGGGCAGGAGGTAGATGCAGCAACAAGAGCTGTCATGTGGGTGCCTCCTGCAGACGCACAGAGGCCACGGCCCGGGTGGCAGAGACGGGGAGGCCAGGGGTGGAATCCCAGTCCTGCTGTGGCCAGTTTGCTAATCCGTGAGTCATTTCCCGGGGCCTCAATTACATCAAAATATTAATGGGACTTATGAGGATTAAAAAGGGAATCAGAATAATGCTGGGCATCTCTCACTGTCTGTGAGTCTCACTCTTACTTTAAATGGCTTGGATAATGAGCGATGGTTTGTGAAGCATGTTAGCCTCTGAGCTCTGGCCTGGTCCTAAGGTGACAGGGATCATCTCATCTCCTCATTTAAAAGAGGAGCAGACTAAGGTTCCAAGAGCAAAGCTGACAGCCCAGGCTCACACATCCAGAGCCAGATTTTGCTCACAGGGCTTATCTTCTGCCCTCAGGTGAATGCTGCAGGGTTTGGGGGGGCTAGGAGTGGGGAACATACTGCTGAGTTCTAATCGAGTTCCCAGGGGATCTAGCAAAAAGTGGGGACTCTGAAGCCAGGAGACCACACCCCTTGCCAGAGCTGGGCTTTGAGCAGAGCAGGAGTGCATGTCCTGAGCTGGGACTCCTGCTCCAGAACATTGGCAGCTTGCTGGGATCCAGGGGTCTGCTGACGCTGTGTGGCCCAGGGGCTGCTCCCTGTTCCCTGTGACTCCCTGGAGTAGAAATGTGCTGTGCGGAAGGGGCAGTCCCTACCGAAATCTCTGGGGCCAGGCGGCCTCATCCTGCCTCCCCCGCGGTGGCTGGGTGCCTATCAAAGCCACATTCTACTCAGCGGTCATCCACCAGGCGACCCTGCGTGAAGTGTCTCCTTGGAACTTGGACAGCCCTGCACCACAACTGGGCACTCAGACTAAGATCAGAACCCAGTGGGGCTCATGGTGCATCTCCATATAACGCATCATTAGACCCCCACGCGTGATCTGGCTAGCTAGCGACCCTTGAAGTTGCACGTGTGTGTGTGTGCGCGTGCGCGTGCACGGGTGTGGCATGAAGGACTAAAGGTTCTTTGTGAGGGGGAGCTGACGGGGCGCGGGGAGGGGAGGAAACCCTGGAGAGAGCTTGAAAGCCGCGGGTGCACATGACAAGGGTCGGACTTGCGAGATAAGCTCAGGAAGCCTCCCCCGGTCACAGTACAAACAGTGCCCCAACCCTGCCTGCAGGGAAGGAGCCAGAAGAGTTCTGGGAAGCCAGCTCGGTCTCAGGGGCTGGTTCTTCTCCGAGGCTAGAGCCTGGGTGGGCAGCAGTGACCTTCGTGATGGCTGGGACTGCAGTGAGTCCTCCTGCCCCCGTGGCAGGTGTAAAAACGCGCTGCAAAATATAGAAGAGAGCACACCGCACAGTCTGGTCCAAACTACTCTAATAAATGCCACTCGCCATCTGTGGAGGGGTAGGAGGTAGCCTGTGTTTTTCACGTTGTTGTTAAGAGAATGTTTCAATCTCTGCTGAAGGCGCTGCCCCAGTGGAATAGAGGTTGGGTCTGCCATCTCTGGCTGAGCACAGTGCACAGACATCCCAAGGTAAACTGATCCTATTTCCTTGAGACAAAACTGGGACATTGAGATGGCAAAAAACAGGATGTGGTGATGCACTGGTGACTGAGAGGAAGGGAGGAGGAGGAACAAGCTGAGCAGGAGCAGGGCAGCCAGACCAGCAATAAGTAAGTATGACGGCTGCCTTTGGGCAATCGCGTAGTAATGACGGGACCCCAGCCCCACGGGATTTCATACAAATGACCAGGTGCAAGGAATGATGGCACCTTAGGCAAAAACAAAAATTTGGCGACTCCGTAAGCCCTGCTCTACACGTCCTCCTAAAACACATGCTGCTTTAACCATCTCAGAGCCAGAAATGGCCAACAGCGCCCCCAGTGCCAGAGATCACCCGGCAGCACTTAGGCAGTGTTCTGCTCCCTTTCAAGAAACCGGTGCTTGTGGAATGAGGGTGGGGAATCCTCTTGCTGTGGCTCCTGTGTCCCCACAGGGCCAGGAGCAGTAGTAGTGGCTGCAGCTGCTGCAGTCAGCCCTGAGAAGGGCTGTCTTTGATGTAAGATAAGAAGGTCAGACGCTTTGGGACGCCCCCTCCCCTGCTGGGTCCGGGGCAACTCAAATTCCCCTTTTGGCCTGCATTAAAGACAGCTCTGGTTTATTACAAATGGAACAAACTGACACATTAAAATAACGGGAGGATGGCTGGGAAATATGAAAGCTCCAGCACCGTCCCATTTGAAATGGTACATATGGTCAGCCCATCCCAAGGACCCTGGTTCACACCCCGGGGCTGGGGTGGGGGGAAATCAACGAATTTGAACAACTAAATAAAAAGAAGCGAAAGTGCTTCCTCTCTCTCTTCCTGCCTGCCTGCCTGCCTGCTTCCAACCTTGCCTGCACCTTTCCTTTAAAGCAACAAAACACCTCTGCTGTGATGTTTCATTCTCTGAGACAGGTTCTACTCCTGAGCTCAGATAGATCTGGGTTCAAGTAACTTCTCCAGTCCCCTGGGCAAGCTGCTCACCATCTGTTCAGTGAGACAAACCACGACGACCTGGGGGCCCACTGTGAGGGTCACAGCAGTATGACAGGTGCTTGGACAGGACTCACTTCGTGTGGCCCTTCCCCCACCTGCAGTGGGGGTGGAGATTCACTTCCTCCAGTCACTGCTTCTGCCACCAGTGCTATGACTGCCTCTGCCCTCCATCAGGCCCCTGTAGTTAAGATCAACCCACTTCCACATAGCGACTCTTGACCCTGTGTGCTAGGGTCCTCTCCGACCCCCTTTCCTGCACATCAGACAGAGCCCAGGATGAAGCTTGGGCAGGCCGCCCTGAAATAGGACATCTGTCTGTCCGTCTGTCTGTGGAGCAGCATGGTGACAGGACCACCCTCTGCTCGCCTGTTCTCTCCCCTTCGCGCCACCTGACAGACTGACGGAGTCAGCCAGCCTCCCCAGACCTGCCCCTGAGTTGGTGGCATGGGGGAAGACGAGGGAATTAACTTCTGGCCTGCTGACAATGGCGAGCCTGCCAAGGCCGCCTGGGTAATTTGGTTCCTTTCCTTTGCTGACACGGTGCCAGCCACAAGAGAGGATTAAGCAGGGAGATTCTGCATGGAGAGCTCTCCCCCTTGGCGCTCCGAGCCCATTGTCTCCGGAGAACGACAGCCCCTGGTGGTGCCAGCGCACACCGCTCCCTGGCTCCTCCCCAGAAGAGAGCAGCTTCCCGTTCCTGAAAAGAGGGATTTGTTCAAGCAAGGGAGTTGAAAGAAAGGAGGAGCGGCAGGAGGAGAGGACGAGGCTGCGGAGTAAAAGTTGGGGCTGGTCTGTTTAGGAGAGGAGCGGGGCCCTTCCATGCCAAGGCCTGTGAGGAAGGGGCCGTCGGGGATTCTGATTTTGCCCGCTCTCCCTGAGGGCCCGCTGGGCGCCAGGCTTTGGGCTGGTGGTTGGTGGGTGAGGATGAAGAGCGTGTGGGCGCTCACGCAAGAATACAAACAACGTCTGTGCAGCATTGAGAAGACAGCGCTGTACCCAGCTCTCACTCACAGCCAGACGCTGTTCCTAGTGTTAATTCACGCCGACCAATTTGATCATCCTGACATGCGGGCTCTCTTACTGCCATGACTATATTTCTGCTTTAAAGATGGAAGCACCTCACAGACAGTGGTGGGCTTCAGTGTTAGCAGCTGGTCTCTGGGAAGAAACTAAAACTCAAAGCAAATCTCCATTCACAGCGCTTGCCACCTTCCTAGTGTCTATGCGTCCGGCGTGGCCAGTTTCCAGCTCTTTCTGTGGCATCAATGGACACAATTTGGGATAAGAATGGCTTGATGGGCCCATGATGACTTATAATAAGAAGCTCGTCCAAGCTCGTACAGAAAGTGGCAGAGACGAGATTTGTGCCCAAGTCACCTGGCTCCAGAGCCTACTCTCTCAGTCACTGGGCAACGCAAGCTGTGATTGGGGACACAAGGGACAAATGGAAAAGGAGCCTTTTTGAGGGCTAAATGTCGTGAGGTGTGTGACATGCCCAGGCTAATCTGGTATTGCCGGTTTGCCCACCTTTCTGCCTCACCTTCCTGATGACCAGCAACTTCAGTCACTCCTGTTCAAGAATCCTGGACAGCGACAGCTTTCCTAAAGCAGAACATAAAAGGCTGAGCCATCTTTAGTATCCCAGGTACAGAATTTTGTTACCACTAATGAGGTCTTTAAATCTTCCCTTTGTACATCATTTTCATTTCATTATCACAGCATGCTTTGAGAAATATGGTTGCAATTCATCAGCACAAGAGGAAAAAAATAGTCTCCTGCTGCCAGTTTTCCCCTTTTGTGTATCCTGCATGCTGGCTGATTTGCCCTCTTGAATCTTGTTATCATCCCAACAGTTTCCTGCTAAACATCTTCAATAGTTCCCATTACTTAAAAATCAAACCACGTTTTTCAGTTGCATTCAAGACCTGGCAAATTCTAAACATTCGTGCATCATTCATCCATCCATCAGTCCAACTATCCTCCATCCACCCACCACCTACCAGCTATCCTCCATCCAACCATCTGTCCATCCATCCACCATCTATTATCCATCCATCCATCCATCCATCCATTATCCGTCCATCCATCATCCGTCCATACTTCATTCATGAATTCAATAGGCACTCAATAAATATTGAATGCTTACTTTGACAGGAAGATACTATACTAAGTGAAATACGGCCATCCTAATTTTATTTTCTATTGCTTTACATTCATTAATGTCATCACTGAGCATTCATTATACGCCAAATTTGGGGACACAAAGATAAAGAAGACATGTTTTTTATTCGCTTTATTTTCTTTTAATTTGAATTAACAGACACAGGACCCCCCACCTCAAAAAAAACGAAAAAGGAAGGGGAAAATAAATAAATAAATAAAATAAAATGATAGACACCCTCCTTTACCACTTGAACCCAACCCCCACCCTCTTTCTCTGGAAACCTCAGACCTGTTATCACAGTCCAAAGTTTATTTTAGTTTTATCTGATAGTCTGTGTTAGTTGTCCACATTCCAAATAAAGGGTAGAGATCCACTCTTGGTCTTTCCTCTTTTGACTCACCTCATTCAGCAATATGCCCTGAGTTCCCTCCATGTTGTCGCAAAAGGCAAGATTTTACTTTAAAAAAAAAAAATCCGATTAGCATTATGTTGTGTATATATTATATTATGTTATATCATATTATTTTATACTATGTTGTGTTACATTATATTTCATCAGATTTTTTTTATCCGTTCACATATTGATTTAGGTGTTTCCAAAGCTCTGTTATTGGTAAGTTGCACTAAACATAGGTGTGCTCGTATCTGTGTGAGTAAATAGGTTCATAGCCTTTGGTTAGACACCTAGAAGTTAGATGACGGGGTATATGGTAATTCTATTTTTCTTTTTTGAAACATAGCCATACTATTTTCCAGAATAACTGCATCAATCTATGTTCCCACCAATCGTATATGAGGGCGCTGTTCTCACCAGTATGCGGTGATATCTCATTGTGCCTTTTTTTTTTTTTTTTTGTCTTAAAGGACAGGTGCAGGCAGGAATGAAGGAGAGTAGGCAGACAGGCAGGAAGAGAGTGCAGGAAGAAGCACTTCATTTACTTAGTTGTTCATCTCGGTTGCTCCCCTGACCTTGGGACACGAACCCTGGCCCTTGGGATGTGTGTGAGCTGTGCCAGCTGCAGGCAGAGTCCCCAACCTCTACTCCACCAGGGTGCACCTCACTGTGGCTTTGGCTTGCATTTCTCTAATAATAAGTGATAAAAAACATTTTTTTCATGTGTCTGTTGGCCACTGTCTGTTCTCATTGGAGAAGTGTCTGTTGAGATCCTCTGAACATTTTTGATTCAATTGCTATTTTATTGCTGAGTTCTTTATATATCTTGGACATTAACCCCTTATCAGATGCATGATGTGAATATATCTTATCCTATTCCATAGGATGTCTTCTTGCTCTTTTGATAATTCCTTTCACCGTATAACCTTTTTTAGTTTAATATAATTCCAGTTGTTTGTTTTTCTTTTATTTCCCTTGCTGTTGGAGTTGCATCCCCAAAGACATCTTTAATGACAGTATCATGGTGTGTGTGACCTATGTTTGCTTCTCTGTATTGATGGTTTCCCGTCTCATGAGCTGATTTTTGTGGGGGGGAGGTTAGGGAGTGCCCAGTTACTCCGGCACATGGATGTCCAGATTTCCTAACTCCAAGACTCTGATTCTGAGTACTGTATATTCTGGGAAAATCTGATCATTTATTTTTTCTTGCCCAAGTATTTTCCTAGACTTTTTAAAACCATCTCTATAGTTCTGAACAAGCTTTAGTTGTGTTCAAACTGTAGTGATGCCTCCTTCATTAGTCCCCTGTCCTGACCCACCATATTGGAGCTGATCACACCTTCTGAGATCTCCCAGTGCAACTTTTTGCCCCGCTTTAGACCCTACTCTTTCTGTGTTGGCTTAAAGCCATTTGTGCTTACATGGTTCTTAGTTACTAGAACTTGACCTGATCACATTCACATTCCTGGGAGCATGTGAGCAGGAAGGAAAGAGACCATCAAGGTGAGAAATTACTGTCTTGGCATCATTGTTAAGTCACTACTTTGGGCACAAGTCTTTCCAAATAGAAAACTGCTAGGTACAGGGGCTCCTTACCAATTATGCAATGTGTCTTCTGTTTACCTCTTAATTTTCTTTTTATACATTTTACACACAGCTTTATTAAAATGTCTGTCTCTCTTGAGGGCAAATTAATAACTTCAAGCAGAAGGTCTGTTAGCTTGAATCCCTAATTTTATAGCTGAGAAACTCAGGCCCAGAGAGAAAAGATGATTTTCTCAGATTATCCTGTGAGTGGCCGCCGTCAGCTGTGCAAGTGAACGTGACAGCTGTGTATAAAGATTCTGTCATTCATTCAACAATTCTGTTTTGACTATGTGTCTGCACGATGATTCCAAACTGTTCAATGAAGAGTAAAATGTATAGATGAGTAAATCTAATTTTTTTAAAAGTTTTCATTAAGAGGATTAAACAGAAAAGCAGAGAGTGGCTCATATAAAGTGCATTTCAATTTTCTAAAGTTACATGCAGTGGCCCACTTACCCGCTGAGACAGCAGTAAGACTTTGAGCCAGTATCCTGGTTTGCAGGGAACTGTCTTGGTTTGCTCCTCTCGTCCTTCCTCCTTTCACTCTCAGATGTGCTCTGGTTTGGACAATAAATGATATGGTCTTCTTACACACACAGCTTAATAGTCTGTGTTCAACCTGTACCTCTACTGTTATGAAAGCAATTTTTTCCTAAGTAATGTGTCATTACTGACAGATTGGGGGAGAGACGTGGAGAGCCACTGAAGGGGCTGGAAGGGGCTGGAATGGGCTGGAACGATGGCCTCTGGACCCTCAGGGTCTCCCTGCTGCGAAGGGTTTCTACTTACAAACCCTGTGGAACATCCTTTCAAGTCTCAGGAAAAGAAAGGAGTGTGTAGAAGTAGGTCAATGAATTTGACCAAAAATAGAAACAAGCAGTCTTCAGGGTGGGGAGTTAGAGGATGCTGATGGGGTGTTATAGGCTAAATGTAAACCATTTCAAGTGTTGCTGCATAAAAATCCACTTCCAATCTTCCTGTGTGAACTTGTCATTAGGGAAGTTGCTTTAAGTATTAAATGAACCAAAAAAATTGTCCACTTGGGAATTGCTAAACTTCCAAAAATTGTGCTTTGCCAATTTTGGATACTTAGATGGTTTGAATACTTTTTTAAATTTTCTGTCCCACTCCCCTTCTTTGGGTTTGAGGAATAAAGATGACTTGAAGGGAGGCATGTGGAGAGAACTCACTTCCAGGCTTGAGAATGCTTGTTGGAGTCCTCAGTGAGGTCATGCACTCACCCTCAACTACATCTTTGTAGAAACAGTAATATCATGGATATGGAGTCCTAGATTGTTGGGAAAATATCGAGACCCTATTTCTATCCATGGCTTGTTTCATGACACTTTATTCTCACTTGGATTTTGTCTAACCTTTTCCCTCACATTCTGCCTTTCCACTGCAACCTGAGAGATCTTTCTGGAACAAGCAGGTCAGAACTCTGCTTCTCACACTCTGGAGTCTCAATTGTTGCAGAAATAATGTCCAAGTACTATGTTACCAAGTCTTCAACAAGTTGATCCCTTGATTCTTTCTTGTCTCATTTCTAGTATATTTCTCCTTCTGTGCATTTTGTAGAGAAAAAGGCATGCAGTGGAATCAAATATATCAACTCTTATTACTGTCAACAGAGAGCATTGTCAGGAGCCTGTGAACAATCACTGTGGACTTCAGAACAAATGGATTCAACAACAGACTCTTGGAACTAACTTTTCTTGAAGCAGAGAAGCTTTATTTTGGCTTGCTCATCCACCCATCCGCCCATCATCCATCCATCCACCCTTTGCCCATTCATTCAAAAGTTGTTTGCTCTGTGGTGTGAATACTTTGGGGAATGATACAGTCTTAACCTAATGGAAACATAATCTAAAAAGAAAATGTGCAGTGTCTGCCATCTTGTATGTTGTTATTCATGTTCTTTATATAGAAAGTGCTTTATTATTTTGAAGACCTATCTCAAGAATTTTCTTCTAAAGTCATGCATCTCTCTTTATGAATAAGAATGGGGAATCAGCAGCCATAAACTTTTGAGTGCAGGTTTTTATGAGGATGTAAGTCTTCAACTTCCTTGGATAAAGACCCAACAGTGTGATTGCTGGGTCTATCGTAAGAGTATGTTCGGTTTTCAAAGAAAAAAAAAAAAAAAGAATCAGGAAATCATAGAGACTCTTAAAAATCTTATGGAGTAGACAGAACCACAAAAATCTTTTTTCCCCTTCATTACTCATGAGACCTTGAATAAATCACCTAATATCTCTGGCCTTCTGCTTCCTAAACTATAAAGTAAGATTAATAAAACTTATCCATCTCATCTCATAGAGTGGCTGTGAGGTTCAAATAAATGTTTAAATGCCTAACAACCACTGATGTTCTTTTGAGTCATTCATTCTATGAACACTTACAAAGAGTTTACTCTGGAGGTCAGACTCCAGATTTGTGCTGGGGACCCAGGCTCAAGCCTCCACATGGAGCACATAGTCTAGAGTAGGCAATGGTGATGGAAAAATGACCACACAATGTAAGAAATGCTGGGGGGATCCAGCACAAGGAATGGGAACATGGGGAGGGTGGGTCCAAGCATGATAGTCACATGATTTCCGGTAACTCGAGTGAACACATTCTACATTGCGTTCTGCACTGCCCTAGAACTTTGAATTCAATAACTCAGCTAAGCTTCACATTTATTATCCCCAATACGGGGATAGAGAAAACTTCAGCCCAAGATGATATAGTGGGGAAGTTGTGGAGGTAGAATTTAAACCTCTTCTACAATTTATAGCACTAGGCATGACTGAGCAAGGGGGCTGCTGTGACAGAGCAGGAGGGAACCTGTGAAGTCCCTGAGGGTGTGCAGCTTGGCTGACAAGTCTGAAGCTCCCAAGGCTTTTTCAAGCAGAGGCAGTGTGCCAGTTCTGGATCGTGTCTCCTTTCCTGTCCTCCCTCCTTCCTCTCCTTCCATTTCTGAGGACACAAGCACCTCCTGGACAGGGTCCTTAACCAAAGCTGGCGTCTAAAGTGGTCAGAGACTAGAGTCATGTTTCAGTTTGGAGAGTCATACCACTTCTCACTCTGTTGCATGTTCTGACTCCAGCACAACTGACGAGGACGTGGGAAGAAAGCAACCACTTTTGCAAGTATTGCCTTACCAACTGAACTTGTGAACATTTATTCAAAATTGCTAAGTGACTAAGTGACATCCTTTCTCTTGTTTTTGTCTATCTGACCCCCCAAATTTGGGTATTTGGCATCATTCAGTCAACAATTGAATCAATTTGCCCCGGGTTGCTCTTTGCTTAGATTCCAAGCTGGGAGAAATCAATGATCTCTTTTCTTGTCTCTCAAATTGGATGGCTTGGGGGAATTTCTCTTTGAAAAGCTTTTATTGACTTTTCCTAAAAGAAGTGACACAGATTCTAAATGAAACTCCCTTTCAGGGAGCCGTGAGGGCCACATAGTCTACAACAACCAAGATATTGAAGTTGAAAGAGCTCACGAAGCCACACAGCCCAGCCACTCTCAAGGCTGATCAATAAAGAGAATCACGTGGGAACGTCAGAGGCAGACACAGACACAGACACAGACACAGCAGCAGCACTAGCAGTAGAACCAATGAATCAGAACCTCTGGAGGATGACCTGGGACTTTGTTTTATGAGAATTCCCTAGATGTTTCTATAATGACTTGGCTGAAGTTTACTGGGACAGCTGGTCTACCTGACAGGACAGCTGCCAATAATCATGTGCACATCTAAGGAAGCACGTGGGGAGCAGACACCCATCCTGCTCTCCAGAGGAAGGGCTAGTTTTCTCCGTGTATGACTCTACTACCCAAAGGGTGTCTGTTCACACAGATGGGCATGTTTTCCTAATTAACACAATAACCTGTAGGCCAAGAGGGGCGTTGCTAACTGACCCCAAGACTGCAGTCGTGTTAAGAACCCTCCTGACAAATGGCCATGGCTGACTGCTCCAGAGGCAGCTGTTCCACTATGGGAACCATGTGATTGTTAGCTCTCTAGTACCTGCAATGTGACTTCTGCTTTTGACCCTGGGAACCAACAGAATAGATTAGTTCCCTCTCCGCCAAGGGAGACCCCGAAGGATTTGGAAATAGTCAACATGTTCCTTAGAGTTTTCTCTTCTTGGAAAATAACTCCATATCCTTCAACCATTTCCTGAATAACCTAGTTTTGATTTTTCTTACCTATTTATGAAAGTCTTCTATTACTGGTTTTATGCACATGGGTGGACACTCCATCTATCCATGCAAGCATCCATCCATGAAGCCATGTATCCATTCATTTATCCCTGTATCCATGCATCCATTCATGCATCCATGCATGCATCCATGTTTCCATGCATCCATACACCCATCCATGTTTCTGTCCATCCATCCATGCATCCATTCATCCATGCTTCCATCCATCCGTGTATCCATGTTTCCATATACCCAAACACCCATCTATGCATCCAGGTATGCATATATACATACATCATTGTCATACATATATATGTCAGTTATCCATCAGCCGACAATATTTATTTAGTGCCTTCTTATATTTCTATCCCTTCTCCAGTCTTTGGGGACATAGTGGCAAGCAGAGTGGAACCTGTCTCTTATCCCATGGATCTGAAAGTCTAGTGGTAGGGAGGCCAGATAATAGACAAGCAAATAAATGAATAAGAAAGATGATTTCTGAGAGAATTGAACATCAAGCACCTGTAAGACACTGAGAGGCATAGAGACGAAAAAAGGTAATGATCTACGAGTTGTTTACAGTCTTGTGGGGAGATTCACAAAATCCTGTCATTCCCAGGTTATATGGTTAATGCTGAAATGGAGGCTAACAGGAGGAGTGTGGGGGTGAGGGGTGGCAAAGTTCCAGGGAAACGGTCCTCTTTTGGGGACCAAGCCTCCTTACTTATCTCATTAGAATACGTGCATTATTTTGCATTTTAAATAATTCTAGTTTACTATGCTGTTTGTAAGGTCAAGCTGAATAGACTTAAGAGCCTGTATTTTTTTAAAGGTGGAGAGAATTCACCCTGCTACAATTTTCATGCCAGTCTGGTGAACCGTGGAGCTCAAACAGTCTGTGCACTCACTCTCAAGCTACACTGAGATGTGAGATGCAGCTCCTTCAGTCCGGTGGGCTTGGCAGGGCCAGCCCCTAGTAACAAGGACTTCCTCTATACCATCCACAGTCTAAACACTGCAGCCTGTGTTTTGTCTTGCTCTGTGCCCTCTGGGGACAATTCCAGTGCCAAGCTCCCTTTGAAGTCTCCATGCCTGGACTGACTTCACAGGCTCTGAAGTCAGATGAGAAATGGGCCCATTATTAATGGGGGCAACACGTTTGCACCCTCTTCATACAGTGTGGGTGGCACTGGGCTTCCTGGGATATCCGAGGGCTGCTGTCTAGCTCTGGCTTGGCACTGGCTGCTCTGGTGGCTGTTGGTACCGATTAGTGGGCCCACAAGGCCCTCTCTGTACCGAGCACTGAGCAATGAGAAGTAAGTGAGGATGGTAGATGAGTTTTGGGGCTCAGACTCTAGGGGAGCAGATTTGTCCACTGTCTAGTCCATCCATTTGCTCAGTCAAACTTCGACTTAGCATCCACTCTCTGCTGGATTGTTGTTCTCCTTCTTCTTGGGAGCAAACATCAATAAGAATGAGTGGAGAGATGGAATGCAGGTCAACAGGTACAAAACAGAGTTATGGGCACCCTGCAACCTCAGGAGATGAGAGTGAGTGTGATGGGAGAAGCCCTCTCTTCTTCCTGAGAGGGGTGAGGTGGGGGGAGGGAAGGCTCATGGAATCGGAAGAAACCAGTAGAGGAATCTGAGTGAATGGCATTATGACTAGACCCCTTACCCTCTTCATCAGCTTTCACCAGCTTCTTGGGTGACTCTGTTCTGAAGTCGAAGAGTGTGTTCTGTTAAGTACAGTGTCACAGTGTCACGGAGAGGGAGAGTGTCCTGTTCTTCAGTTAAGAAGCCCTGTGTGAGACAAGTCCCCCCTCCGAGCTACCCCGTCTTCCATGGACAATATCCACGATACTTTATCATATTTTACCCTGCGCTGGTTGGACCCTGGGTTTTGTGGCCTCTGTTCACAGAACCTGCTGACCCAGAGCTGGTGACAAGCAGACCCACATCCTGGACAGGCTGATTGGACAAAGAGGCTGTGATGCCCTAGATGGGGAGTCCCGGGCTCTGGGTCAGGCGCCTCCATTTCCTCCCATGGGGGTCCTGGGGTGTTTAGGAACCCCGGAGCATGAGTCTATGTCTAAGCTTTTGGAGCAGTTGATGTTAGCACGTCTGATGGAAGGAGATAAAGCTTACGCTGGAAAAAGTGGAGAGCGTATGTGGCCCGTGTGTCTGCCCGGCGGTACGCGGGGGTACAAAGTCGCACACACCTGTGACCAGTGTGAGTGGGTGTGAACAAGGATTGTTTGTGTTAGGGGCTGTGGTGTACGTGGACATGTGTGCGTGCGTGTTGTGTTTCTGGGGGTGTGTGCCTATAAGGATGTGCATGTGCACGTTGTGTGGGTGTTTGTGCGGTGTGTGCCTCCTGGGAAAACGCGTCTTCAGAACCTGGGCGTGAAAGCAAGACTGTTATGAAGGCCTGCGTTATGTGGGAACGGGGCTCTGTATTTCGTCTTAGCACCTTCTTCAGTGTCCAGGTAATAAGTAGATCTATTCAGCTGTCACCACAGGCACCACGCAGAGGACCAGCGAGCTGTATGGAAGTCTGTCCATCTTGAATGAGAAAGGCCCTGATCCCACAGAGCAAGGCCAGACCCCCGAGAAGGATGTCCAGCCCCAAGAGCAAGTTCAGAGCAAGCGTGGAGCTGGTGCTGCCTGAGCCCGGCCCCCGGGACAGGACTGGGCACGCAGGGCGCCGCGAGGTGCCAAGACGCCTGGTGATGGGTCTCCATGGGGCTGGTAGGAGTGGACACAGACGAGGAGGAGGAGGAGGAGGAACCTCAGGGGTTCTGGCCGGAGAATCTGCATCTAGCCCGCCGGTGACTCACAGGTCTCCTCTTCCTCACCACGAACCAGACCCGCTGCAGCCGACTGCCCTCTCCCACCGGAGTGAGGGCTCATGAGGTAATGTCTTCTCAGGACTTTGAGCTCCTTTGGGAAAGTGGCTATAAAACTGAGGGTGTTATTACCAGGGGGGACACCAAAAGGTCACTGGGACGGGAGGTGAGCTCTCTGGCTGCAGACATGGGGCGTCAGCCTGCCTTCAAGTTCCGCCTCCACCTCGGGGTTTGCGGGGCGCTCAGCCAGTCGACGACCCCAGATCCTGCTGGAGGGGTCTGGCCAGCCCTGCCACTCTGTGCTGCCCGTGTTCGGCAGAGGTGACAGGCAGCGTTCAAGGGCTGTGACGTCAGGGGCCTGGTCCCTCGCGGAGCAGGTAGGTGTCGTGTTTGTGGACACCTCCCTGTGAGGCGGCTGTGAGCAAGGTCAGCCGGCCCCTCTCTCGTCCCACTCTGTCAGTGAGGAAACAAAAGGGATGTCTGCTCTGTGCTCAGCAGCCCCCATGTCCCTGCTCTGCTGCGTCCCAGACGCCATCTGTGAGGTTGAATCATGGCCGCTGCATCGTGCGTGTGCACAGCCAGGAATGGCTTCTTGCAGGCCACACACCAGACAGGCAAGATGTGCGTCAAACCAGTTCCTCGAAATTGGGGTGAATGCATGACACCCGCTTCAGTGTCCCCAGTCTTCTCCACACCCCTCACTCTTCCCGAACCTTCTGTAACCCTGTGTCATTTCACCCTAATCACCTGCTCCTTGCTTATCACCTTCCCAGAAACCGGGGAAGAAACAACCTAACAGGACAAGTGTCACCTTCACCGGAGATACCCATCACCCTCCCTCTGGCCCCCACAACTGGCTTCTGAAATATGTCAGCATTTAGAAGACAGAAAAGTGTTTCTCGGCGTAAAAGTTCCATTTCTAGCCGTCAAGGCGAAGATGCAGTGTTTTGCATTCTTAGACACTCACCCCTCAGGGCTGGAAAGGTCCGACGGGAGAGCGTGTCCTCAGGTGCCTCAGATGGTACCGGAGCAGGCAGGCGCTGCTACTGCAGGCAGATACTGTTTCCTGAGCTCTTTTCCAGACTGAGTTCTAAGTGTGGGTGGGTCTTAAGCCACTGACTCTTCTCAGGACCGCTGGCGGATGGTGCACCTCTGCCATCATCATCCATCACCCTCACTTCGCCCCCACTCTCCCAAGAGACCTGCTGGAAGCAGCTTGGGTGCCAGATGGGTCCTCCAGGACACAGGGATGGGAGATACTGGAGCGGCAAAGGGGCCGGGGGAGGGGGAGTAGAGAGGGCCACTCCAGAGCTGTGTCTCAAAGCCTGAGAAGTTTGGGAAGGTGGCCCCATGGGGAGGAGGAGGGAGCGGGACCGGGTCAGGGTCTGGACCTCAACGCCGGTGGGTGCACGGGACACGAGGCGGCAAATCCGGCTGGCCACATTCCCCAGCCCCATGCGCTGGCCGGGGGTCAGTGGTCCGCCTGTCAGCAGTGCGGTAGGGTGGGAGTCAGTTTTCATTATTTAAAGCAGGTCTGTTCCATCGGGTCGCTGCAAACACTGAAGCCATGAACCTGGAACCCTGGCTCCCAGGGAAACTCAAGGTCAGATCTCTCCCAGCCTCCGCTCTCAACAATTTTACAACCAGTCCACGCAAAGCTTTGCCTTGTGCGTGTTTCTCTGTCAAGGTGTCTTCTTTGCCATGCTGTTGGTTTCATGGGCACAGGACTCAGACTCGGTCACACTGACTCCTGCCTGGAGGAAGTCCCCTAACACAGGCATCTTTTCTGAGGACCGGTCAGGGCCTTCTCGCCTTTGTTCTGTTTGTTTTTCCAAACGATTCCTCCCTCTCCTTTGCCACCCTTCCCAGGAACAAGAGGAGAAACCTAACTGGACAAGTGTCGCCTCCCCTGGAGACACATTCCAGCATGTGGACACCACCACGGACAGTGATTGGTTTCACTTGTAGTGCTGAAACTACCCATGGAAACTAGAGAAATGGGGGAAACCTGATGCCCAGAGACCAGGAAAAGGACATTGCGTCCAGTCGGAGGAAGGAGACCAGAAGGTGAAGACCCACATCAACTCAGCTGGGAACAGGAGGTTGAGTGAAGGCAATGGTGCCCACTCTGCCTGTGCCCACAGAGACCCATGGAGGTGCCTGGGTTTAACTGGGGGTGAAAACTTTAGTGGGGAGGCAAGTTCTCATTGATGCATTCTGTGAATCAGTGGTTCGACTGCACGTAGTACAGGACCCCAGCGGCTTTCAGAATCTCTCCCAGGAGCGCAGAGGTCTTCTCACGTGGTCCAGGCTTCCTGCCCCCCAGAGGCCTCGCCCCCAGGCTCCGGCTGCAGATTGTCACAGCATCCTGGCCAAGGGTCACCCTCCCAAGGGGCCTGGAAACAGAGGGTGAGGTGGAGCGATGACCCAACATCACAGTCCTAAGAGGTGCCCCTGGCTCTTTGCAATTGATGCCTTAGCGGTGCAGCTGTTCCTCTTGCAGAGAAAGGGGGTCTCGGTAAAAGGAATTTGCCCGACCAACTGGGCGCTGCAGGCAGAATCCCACATCCCTGCTTTGCTGCCATTGTGTGCGCCCTACACGAGGAGGCCCAAGAGTGGGCAGTTCTGGGACGGTTCACAGAGACAGAATGATCTGGAGCTCATAAATATCCCAGCAGAGGGCCGTGGTTACCACTCGCTGCTGCTGTTTTCAATACTCGGGAGCCGTCGACTTGGGTGACTACGGAATCGAACTGCTCTTCCATTTCTTTGTTAAGCTATGTCTTGAGCATTGCTGGAAATATTTCAAAGAATCCCTGACCTCAGCTTCTTAGCCTTCAGCATCGGAGAGCCAGTGATATGCTGCCTGGCGAGGCTAGCTCACTCGATTTATGGCCAACCATTCACCAGTGGGGATGTGAGGCGGCTTGCAATTGCTCTCTTAACCTCATTCTTCTTTCTGGGAAGGAAGTTTGCAGGATTCAGGTCATCTTGAGCAGCTTTATCACGGAGCAAAGGGTGCATCTGAGGTCAGGTTCCCCCCGCTCTCTGGCCTTCTTCCCTCTTCTGCAAAAGGGGTGTAGAAACTGCAGCTCGTCTGCCTTCCCGCCTTGTCTCATGGAAGAACGTAGGTGGAAACACCTTGTATCTGCGTTATACCCTGCTACGCCGTCCTGTTAATTAAACAGAAGTGTAGCTTCTGGGTCTAGCAGAAATAAGGTTATCTTTTTGGAAAATGACAAAAGAGACAACATCCTCGCTTAGCAAAAGCAGGTTTTATTTGTTCATGAATAAGCAAAACTCTAAAGGAAAAAAAAAAAAGGGAATACAATTCTTTGGCCTCGGGTTAGTTTATCAAGCGCTATTATCATTTTAAAATCACGACGGTGACCTTGGGTTGCACAGGTGTGTAGATGTGCTTTCCGCCTTAGACACTCAGACGCCGCATGTATGTGGACGTGCATCCCTGTTTGTTTGTTGAGCGTGCCAGCGTGGAGTGTGTTATTAAAAATAGTATTTGTTTTTCGCCTGTGTACATTCTTGAGTCAGATTTGCAAATCCATCGGCCACCCCCTGGGAGCACACATGGCGATTTAGGACAAATGTGCCTATACATATTCAGCTTTGAAGGTGGCAAAGAAAAGGCCCATTGTTTTAACATGGGGCTTGAGGGGGGAACCCAAAGCAGGAAGGCCTTGCTCTAGTTTTTCCAGGGACTTGAACTATGACCTTCTGTAAGGTACTTGGCTTTCCTGCTCTAAATTCCTCCTCTCTGGACTTGTCCCCTTCACAGAGGTGCCTATTCATTCGGATGCTTTCTCCCTCTCCCAGGAGGGAGACCGGCCATCAACCCCAGTATTCCTGTCTTTCTTGTCTTGATCTCTAATGGGAGCACCAGACAACTCCCGGATGCCCTTTATAGATGCCTGCTATCTGCAGACCTTCCGGCAGATGAGTTTGGAGGACAGCCCTCAGCCCAGGAGAAAACACGCCGGGCCTGCTTTCAATAAAGGTGAAGGAAGAGGAGGAGGAGCAGGAGGAGCAAGAGGAGCAGTAGAAGGCGGGAGGAGGAGGAAGAGGAGGAGGGGGAGGAGGAAGAGGA
>RJWH01004314.1:0-13135 GCA_004363575.1 Solenodon paradoxus | reverse complement strand
TCCCTTCTGTTTGTGTGCGTTACTCACCGGGGCAATTCGAACGGATTGGATTTCCCCTTGGAAATGCTGGTATTTCCATGATTTGAAAAGTCTGGCTCAATTAGAATAATCTTCAGGCACTTCCTTTCCTTTTATGCAGGTAAATCAAGGATAATTTAAAAGCAAAAGCACCGTTTGGACCATTGGGTCCCGCTCTTTCATCTCCTCACCCTGGTAATTGCCCCTCCATTGTGAGACCTCGGTGCTGAGCTGGGAGCCTGATTAAGAGGTGAAGGGTTGGGCCACGTGGAAGGGAGG
The DNA here is from genome assembly GCA_004363575.1 of Solenodon paradoxus. Taxonomy (NCBI): domain Eukaryota; kingdom Metazoa; phylum Chordata; class Mammalia; order Eulipotyphla; family Solenodontidae; genus Solenodon; species Solenodon paradoxus. The sequence continues at coordinate 12,838 of RJWH01004314.1, read as the reverse complement.
GTCGAGGGCCATCACACATGGCCTCTCCTTCAAAGACACTTCCTCTGCAGCAGGTATGTTAAATACCGAACCTGAGTCGGGTTACGCTCTCAATTGGTGCCATATGATCCCCAGCGCTCAGACAAAGGCAGCCGTGATTAGAAAGTTCAGTCCTGGGAATGCTTCTGGGGCAGGGGCTAACGAATGCCTGGGGACGGGGAGGGAGCCGGCAGGGCGAGCTGACAGTGGTATGTGGCACCCCCAAAACATGTTTGGAACAAGAGAAAATTGTTCTTGTACCTCGACTGCCCACGCTTCCATCTGGCAGGCGATGAAAGCTGACTTTACCCCACTTTCTGCAATGCTGTGGGGATGGGATGAATCACATCGGGAAGGCTGTTTTGACTTCCAGCACTAATTAGGCCTGTTTGCCTCTTCTCTCCTGTCCACCTTGGAGAGGGGAATGCCTTGTTGTGACTGTGGTCAGAGACAGGGACAGAGGTGGGACCCCAGATGCAGCCAGCTGGGGAGAGTGCTCCAGAGCACTGTGGCTAGCCCGCTGGCTCTATGATGGGGAGACGGAGACCCAGACTCTGGTCAGCTATGTCCCAGCCGGGCTGGAACTCAGTGTCTCGCACAGCTGCACTGAATGCCCTGCCTGTCATGGCTGGAGACATGCCTTGGGGCAGACTCACTGGGCTCCATCCTTCGGTTCCACAGCCCTCCTATCCTGACCTGTTTATACCTCCCCAGCACCAGGAACGCCTGGAGACAGAATCTGTGATTCACTCCCTGACTAGCGGGACCCTGGGGACTTGGCAAAACAGGCCATGTGTTCCCAGTACCTTCCTGAGGGAGAGTCTGAGCAGAAGAGGGAGCAGCGGCTGGGGGTCTGGCTCCGCTGGGCACTGGCTCAGATCTACTTTGAGCATCTCTTTCCCACCCGGAGTCTCAGGTCCACCCTTGGAACACATGGTGGGGTGATCTTGAAGGATCCCAGCAGTGCTCACCTTCAGCGTCTCTGTTAGGGGGTGTGCCATGGAAGCTTTAGCAAGAAGCTTCTATGGCAAAGCACCCCAAAAAGGCCGCCTGACCAGGACGCCCTCTCTGCTGGAGTGGGACACCAGGAGCAAGCAGGCAATGACTGATGGAGAGCAGCACCAACATCAGCCTGTGCCAGACCCGAGGCTCTCCGAGGGCAGGCACTGGCAGCAGGCATGTGGTGCGACACTGCACCCTGGGGCCACCTGGCCAGCAATGAACATGGGACTCAGCGAAGACAAACCAATACGTGTTTACTGGACAGCCTGCTAGGCAGTCGTTTCTATTCTTAAAGAGATAAAAAAGACGTGCTTTCTAAACCTGCTTCCTCCAGAAATACACTGGGAACCCGGGGTGAGAAGCGTCTCAGTGTCACTCTCCTTTATTCCTTCACCTCGGGTCCCCACCACCCTGGGCACCTGTCACAAGGTCCCTCAGCCTCTGCTGCCCACTCAGCACGGCTGGAGGGCAGGCACTGCTCTTGCCCAGGCTTGGAGCCCAGGTCTGAGGGGCTCAGTCACCCCTCAGGCAATGTCTGCTCAGCTGAGTCGAACTTTGCTTCCAGGGTAGGTCCACGGGGTCCTGTTTTGCAATAGAAGAAACTGGCTCCCGAGAGCTTCCAACACTTGCATCATGAATTCCTATGAGCTCGTGGGCTTGCTTCTGCTTTGCTCTACCTTGGGGGTCCTCCTTTATGAAAAGGGCTGACCATACCCTAGATAGCACCCGCAAGTGTCCATCATCATCACAGTCACCGACATTCACAGGTGCTTCCTGACTGCAGGCACAGGGCTCTAAGCACTGTACCAGCCTGGTGTGACTTCTGAGGAGGCAGTGGCTGCTACCACCCCCATTTTGCCAATAAAGACACAGACATAGAGCTGTGTAACTTGTCGGAAGACACAGCGAGGAGGATGCAAACCCACACAGGCTTATGGCCTCTCCTAGCTGGGGCCCGCCCCGCACACAGCCCCTACTGAAAAGCAACTGCTTGTCCCTGCCTCTTCCTTTCTTTCCTGGGCCTCGAGGGAGCAGGCCCCAGCGAGACATGTGAGCCTCTGCTGGAGAAGGTCTGCAGAAGACCACCCAGGAGGGCATGAGGGAAGGAGGTGGCCATGTCCCTGTCCTTCAGAGGCAGGGCCTGGAACAGTCCGTGGCATCTCTGCAGACAAAGCCCCCACCTCGCCTCCAGCTTTCTCCGCACTGGAATCCTCAGAGCCCAGCACCCCCAGAGACACTCCTCGGTGTCAGCCGGTTCCTGCACCGCCCTAATTAAGTTAGAGGAAGATCAGGCTCCTGGGTGCTCCTTTTTCCAGGAAGCACTTGAAAAATGCAGGGAGGCAGAGAAGTTCAAGGTTTGGATATCTGCTGCCCTTGGTTCTGCTCAGGAATTCTTTAGCTGATTACACGGCTCTCATCTCAACAACACCAGCTTTGTGTCCTGAGCTATGGGAAGGCTCCCCTCAAACCCCGCCACCGCCGCCACGGAGGCTCACCCGCCGAGAAAGCGCATCTGGACAGAAGGATTTCCATCAGATTGAAAAATATTCCAGGAACAACATTTTCTTGAGTTCTTTTCTTCCTGCTCTGCCTTTATCATGCCGCTAGCAGTGATCACCCGGCCCTGCATTCTTAGAAATCCCTGGAATGAAACTGGAGGGAAAGCCGAGGAGAAGGAACGGAGCTGCCCCCTCTCAGAGGGCTCGGGGCTGGTCGTGGCCCTGCAGAGGGCACAGGTCCCTCGGAGGCCCACGAGGCTCCTCCCTGCTGCCGAGGCGCCAGGCACACAACCCACGCTCTTCTGGACCGTTGCTTCGGAGCAGACGTTTCTCAAGGACGGACTCCTATCATTGGTTTCCTTTAACAATGTGTGTTTATTGAGATGATTTAAACTACTTTCATCAGGTTTTCCTTGAATTCTTACACCTCTGTCCAGCATACACTTTGATGCTGGTCTCCATGCTCGACTTGCTCAATCTTCCCCGGCGCTCACAAGCGTCCCCGAAGGCCACTCCTGAGAAGATGGGGAAACAGAAACAGGGCAGTGATAGGCCCCTGGTCTCTGGTCCCATGTAGTTACTGGTGAAACTGGAATCCAAACCCCGGACTCTCTGATTTTCTGATTTGTGCTAGAAACTCAGTTGAATGAGTGCCCTCACAGGGAACTCACCACCCTCTGGAGCAGGGCACGGGTGCCGGGCCGGGGCCGGCTTATTCACAGGGTACAGGTCAGCAGCGCTGTGGTGCTGGTTTGGGGGTGGGCGGTCCTTGGGCTTTGCTGGTTGGGAAGGGGTCTGATCATTGAAGCATTCAGATGTTTCAATTCTTCCTCCGGTGGGTTCCCCCTGTGGTGCCGTCACAGCCAAATCCTCTTCACATTGCCTCCTCCAGGAAGCCTTCCTGAGCTGCTCTACCGTCAGGCACCTCTCTGTCCCTGGTTATCTGCAGCAGGCAGAATCTGATTTCGCGAGGACTGCGCTTTCTCCCCCCCGAGTCTTACTTTCTCAACCAGATTGCAAGTCTCTTGTGAGAAAGTGGGGTCTGAGGCTCCTAACTTCCATTTTCTAGGACATAGGGGTCAGCACCTGGTAAAAGGGTGGAGATAGAAAAGAAAGGCCAACTCTGATGCAAGATGGTGCAAGGTCATGGTTAGAGTGCTAGCGGGAGCACGGAGAGGGCTCACGTCAGGCCGTCGCAGGTCCAGCAGTGACCGTAAAGTGGAGCCAGGAACGAAATCTTACTTTTATGAACTTTGTATGAAGGGAAAAGGGAAAGCCTGGATGGGAGCCAGAGGAGAATATTCCTTTTAATACTTCTTAGTCCCATGCTTTTGCACCAGTTCCTCAACCTCCAGGTTGCTTGTCTCTAAGTGGGGGCACATCTGCTTCCTTGGAGAACCGGTCTGAGGATTGCAAGCACTCAACACGCAGGCACTGAGCTCAGTGCGTTGCGAGAGAGTTAACTCAAGTTGGTGATGACTATGTTTCAGGTGGAAGAAGCTTCAATGTATGTGCAGACTGATGCAAACAGTGGGGAGAACGGGCTCTGGCAAAGGGCCTGACTCGGGATTTGGTTTCCCAGGGAGTGATGCAGTGGAAGACACAAGGCTGAGGATGGTCCTCAGTTGTGAGGCTGGAAGAAAGATTAGTGGTGTCCAAGTGGCAGAGTTGATTCTTATGATTTGCTGCTGCGAATATGCTGTGAACCCTGAATTAGTGGATACTGAATCATTGCTTCTAGGGGAAATACAAGCTTAGGTTCCTATGAGCTTTTTCCCCCTTTTTGCAAACCACAATAATGCATAATAATCATGTTGTACATGCGTTTCTCTTTAAAGATGCCCCATGTAATCGATGTTGCAACGTTGGTACCATCGAGGCCGGGGCCAGGGCTCTACCATGCATGCCCAGATGAAGCTTGTCCGCTCCGCCTGCCTTGGGCACATCCCAGGCTTCGCACCTTGAGAAAGATGCAATGCCCCAGGGCAGGTGAAACGAAGAAAACACCCCCAGTATGCACAAAACCTTAGAAGACACGGGCTTCAGCAGAGAGCCAACAAAAATACAGCACCCTCTTTACAGCTTGGGGGCTGAAACATGGGCAGAGAATCACTGTGGTGCACTTTTGCAGGGAACCTGAGTGTGGAGAGGACTCAATTTGTGTGTCCACAGATGACAGCAAGAGTTCCTGAGTATTGATCTGGGGGTTACAAATCATACGTTTTAGTGAAATAAGGCAAATGCACAACAAATACAGAATGTGAAAATAATGGGTTTCACCTTGTACTGAAGTTTGTTGCAAAAAGAACCTAAAGTCAAAAGACATCTCAGAGGAGACGTGGGGATAAATGTTCTCTCAGTCAGTCTTCAAGAGGAAGCAGGAGACCTGAGGAAAGTAGGGCGTGGGTGGGAAACCTTGCTGAGAAGAATGGAGGGGCTGGGAAGGAAGAGGACCTCCAGGCACAGCTGTGGGGTGAGCCCCAAGGGACCACCTGGTCCAGCTCCTACCCAGCGCTGCTTTCTGGCCACCCCATGAAGTGGATTACAAAACTTCAGGGTGGGATTTCCTTGGAAAACCCTGAGGCTTCTTTTTCTCTCCTCTTCTCTCATGGAGCCCCCCCAGCAGAGAACAATACTTAGAAAAATAAACAAAACACTGAAACAAGAAAACAGCTATCATCTCAAGCCACAACTATGAAGCACACTAGCCAAATAAGGTGAAAACTGTACCCAAACTAGGTTAAGAATCTGACAGCTTCATATTTTTCTCTGATCTTGAGCACAGAATACATTTTTCCAGATGTAACAGCAGGCCTTTAGGCGCCTCAGTCACTGATTCTCTTGAACAGGGGATTTTAGAGAAGATAGGATTTGAATGAGGTAGAGGTAACAATTCTCAAGCAAAACTGTGTGCTAATTTATTTCAGCTCCTTTATATTTCCAGCAAAGTCAACTCAATGAGTAGCTGGCTCTATTTAAGGCAGCATGAAGAAACAATCCTATATGCAATCAAAGCACAGATACGAGAGAAAGAGAGAGAGAGAGAGAGAGAGAGAGAGAGAGAGAGAGAGAGAGAGAGAGAGAGAGAGAGAGAGAGAGACAGAGACAGAGACAGACAGACAAACAGAGACAGAGAGAGATAGAGAGAGAGAGGGAGGGAGAGAGGAGAGGGAAGAGAGAAAGAGAGAATCATAAAAGGCAGATGGAGAACAAATATTATCTAAGGAAACCAGCGCTCAGATAGTTCTCTAAGGTTTCAAACACGTTACAGAAACCGTGAATTTTATCATGACTTAAAAAAACTCAAAGAAGAAACTTCAGAGTTCAGCGATGAGATGAAAATCAATACAAGGAGATTAATAGCAAATTGCCCAATGAAGAGAGGGCTGGCCCATTCATGCACTGCCTTGATGATGTCACAGGTTCTCTGTCCAAGGACTCAGGTCCCAGAGGCCGGCTTCTCACCCGAAGCTGAAACTAGCTCTCTGATGACTTGGCTTCCGAGGACATTGGTCACTGAGGGTGTTCTAATTCAGTAATCAGACAAATATGGGGGCATCGATTACATGTTAGATTCTTTTTCCCTCCAAATACAATTTTAATAAATCAATGACTTTAAAATATCATAAAATGATTCATATTAACAGAGACAAAGTTTTAATGCAGGGATAGTAGAAAGAAGGAAATTTGAGCCATTATTTCTCAGTGCATGACAATAACCACTTTGAAAATCTGCAGAATTGAATGAAATAGTTTTGTATTTCTCTCCAAATGGGATTGCATTACATATTCTGTGTTTATCATTCTTTTTCCAGTTAACAATAGACTTTGGCTATTTGTTTCCACTGTCATAACATAGTCTATTCCATTTTAATGCTACAGAGTATTTCATGACATTAAAGTGGCTTGATTCACTTGTTCCACTGTGTCCAGGGCCTAGAGATTACTAAGTGCTTGGTAAATATTTGTTGAAAGACTTACTTGAATGAATGTGGAATAGTTTGTGTTTCTAACTATTTGCTGTTACAAACAGCACTGAAGCAAACATCCTTTCAGCTAGATCATTAACACATCTGTAACTACTTCCTTAAGATCGCTCCACAACAGGGGAATTGTGGGGTTAAAGGGTGTGATCACCTTGAAAACTCTTGGACCATCTCCACAAAGGCTCTGCCAATCAGCCTTTAACCTACAGTCTCAAATGATGCACATTTTCTGTACTCTCAGCCAACCTTGGTATTAAAAAAAAAAAACTTTTCTAATTTGCTTGGTCAAATGTGAAATTTTGGCGCAATTTATATTTATAGTTTTTGATACTTAGTGAGGTTTGACATTTTTTCTCATGATACTGGGCATTTATTTGTCTTTAATGAATTGTCTTTTGATCATTTAAAAATTTTGTCATTGATCATGCTTATTGATTTAAAAGTGCTCTAATTAAAAATAGCAATCGGTTGTGTACCTAGAAAGCTGCATCTTTTTCTAATTTTGCGTTTTCCTCATCACTGTTAAAGATGGCCATCTACTCTTTATTTCTACACTTTGACTTTGTGTGTAGACAGCCCTTCTGCACACGAGGTTACAGCTATTCGTTTATGGAGGTTTTTATCCCCATTTGACAGGTAAGGAAAAGGAAGTTCATAGACAGCTTATGGTAACATTTACGTGTGACTTCGAAGCCCCATGTTCTTCCTGCTAAAGCAACACTATTAGCCAAGTCTTCAGCGTGACTCCTCCAGCTCCTCCCATGAAGCAGTGGTTCGTACAAGCGTGGAGACTAAGGGTTCCTCTTGGGCAGATTTCCCACGACAGAGACTAGGCGACTGGAAGTCACACCTCATCTCCGACACTCCCGTCTCCTGTGTCAACACCCTTCCAATGTGGCCCCAAGTGCTTATAACGTGGTACACTTTCCTGCAAGGGTGTCCTTGGAGGAACAGGGTCTGCCCGAATAGGAGTGAGAAATTTTGCCCACTCATCAGTAACTCTGACACCAAAGAAGCTGCAGAGAGGAAGGGCAGTTGCGACCTTGACCTTCAGAACGCAAAGCCTTGACTTTCAGATGCTCTCTACCATCCTCACTGTGCTTCCAGCCAAGTGCCAGTTCGCCACCCTGAGCTCCAGGTTTGGGGAGAAGGAGCCTCGGGGCCAAGGACTGCGCTCCTGGTGATGCTCAAGTCCCCTATAGAACACCTACAGCTCAAGTCCCCTACAGCTCTCTGGGGTCTGAAAGGAAACTGGGTGGAGAAGAAAGCGGGCGGAGACTTCCTCTTCAGTATTCGTGTTTTCTCTAATGCTTTCCCAACCATCCCTACCAGTGGCTCCCACTGATCCCAGGGGCTGGAAATTACATAATAACCTAGCACCACGAGCCACTGCAGGAGGAGATGTTTTCTTCTTTTCATCAGCTGCTTTTTGAAAAAAATCCATAAAAGCTGTTGTGCCATCAACAAGCACAGTCTTTTTGCTATGGTGATGTATTTGGCCATCTCCTTTAAAAAGTAAAGGGAGGTGGCTCAGAGTTACTAAGTTATAGCTATGCTCCTGGAAACAGAAAATAGGACTCTTTTTGTGTGTTTGTTTGTTTTTTTTCCTTAATAAATAAGTCACTCTGGCATCTTTACTGGAGACTAAGAGAATGATATCAGCTTTTCTGATGGATGAAAGGCAACATTTCTAATATGACTCAACAGCATGACTTCTGGGGTAGAGGTATTGGATGCGTCATTCTAGAGTTGGTTTCCAGTAGCTGCAAGGATAATCCACCCGTCAGAAACCACGTAAAGTCCTCCTCGAGGCCAGTGGGACTTGTCAGAAGAACCGGGTGACCCGACACTTGGGGAGCAGTTGGAACTGCAGATCTGGGGAGCGGTGATCTAAAACACCTTTAACTGTCTGCCATGCCCCGAGGTCTCCCAGCTCTGGTCCCCATGGCTTGCGGGGTGAATCTGACAGAAGACAGTGTGAGAGAGGCTACCACTCCGCTGACGCAGCAGCTCCGAGCTTCGATTTCTGCAATTGCACAAATAAAGCTACTTAATCCAGTGTCAAAGGGAGGCATTGACTAGAGTCAACAGAATAAAATGTGAGAGGTCTACTCCCCTCTTTCCAGAGGCCCTAGAGTCCCCTGGGTGAAACGGGGACCCCCTCTGTTTCCATTTGGGGGCAAGAGTCGCTGAGCCTGCTCACTGCTGACTTCAGGGCCCGCCACCTGGTCCGTCTGCGGCAGGAAGGCTGCCTCCTCCAAATTCTTGTCTGTTCCTCAGATAACCAGGAATCTGAGGAATGTGAGGCGATGCTGCTGTTTCAAAAGGCAGGTAAAGTCTATGTCCAGACAGCCCTGAGCCTCTTTTCTCTGGGGAGGCAGCAAAGCCCTGCGAAGTGACACAGCCCTGTTGGCGCTTGCCCGTCGGTGACACTGGAATCTCCGTGTCTTCCAGTCCGCTTGCACTCATCTGGCTGGTGCACATTATTTTGTGTTGAAGCTGCATTTGTGGAAAGTGACAGGTGCCAAGCCTCTTGGAAACTTATGGAAAAGCTGCTTGGAACGGAGTTAACCTTCTGTTGTGCTGGAACAAAGAAAAAGAAATCAAAGGCAGTGGGATGCTGGGGGGCCGGAGCGGGGGTCGGGGAAGGGGCCCGGATTGCTCTTTCCCGGCCCCAGGCCTGGAGACCATATTTTTGACATCCAGGCTGCCTCCCCTAATAATTGGGCTGACTCTCCAGTGAGAATCCTCTTGACTAGGCACCCCCAACCCTGGAGCCGACTTTCTCGGTATCTGGGCAACCCTGGCAGGCCCACCTCCAAAACGAGGACCTTTGCCAACTATATGTTGGGTTCGGATCTTGCATATGGCGCTCACAGCAAGCGCCCGACAGCGCCGTGAAGGCCGGGCACTCACGGCTGCTCCAGGCAGAGCTTGGAGAGGAGCAGGCTGGTTTTCCTCCAAGATGTCTTAATCAGCGGGGCCTCTACCAAGTTGTTGTTTTTTTTTTTAAGCCCTGTCCTCTCATTGCCTGTGTTCGCAGGATCAGCAGACTTGTGAGTGATTCTTTCATCCCTTCCAGGGAGTTTGTGGGGAGTCGAACCAGGACGACGGGATTTGGAACCTGGAAGGGGCTTCCATTGTCTGCAGTGGTCTGTCCCCAGTCCCATCCAGTGTGTAGGTTAATAAGGCTTAAACTTTAAAGGAAGGTTGAACATCTGATTGACAAGCTGGTGAATAAGAGTCCAGGGGGACGTTCTGTGCTTGGAAAGCTCCCCATTTTCTGAGATGCTGTTGAATTTTAAAAAGCCTGAGTTATCAGCTAGGCGGAGGCTGACGTCTCCAGAGCTGAACTCGCACTGAAATACCACGTGGCTTAGCGAGTTTCCAGTTGCTAGTCCAGGGACTAGCAGATTGAGCGGCCATTTATTGTTTTGAATTAAAAAAACAAAACAAAACAAAAAAAAACGTCTGGAGCCTGGTTTCCCAGCCAGAGTCACCTCCCAGGACTGACGCCCGCTCCCAGGTGGCCAAATTCAGTCTTGTGCTGGTGCCAAGCTGTTTAATGAGTGTTTTGTTCTCCAGGGACACGTAATGTATCAATCCGTGTTACCTTGAGAACTGATAACATCTAAACTAAGATTATTTGCAGCTTATTTATTTTTTCAAGAGGGCGAAAACAATACTTATCCTTGACATGTTGCAACATTGGAGATTTGCTTCCAAAATTCTCTGAAAGTCACCCAGAGAGGGTCCACCCAGGTGTCTGCTCAGCTTGAATCCCTGCTGGTTGGTTTCCTGTTACATCAAGTCCCAGGGGACTCAGAAGCTTCCTGCAGACTCAGCAAAGAGTCAGTACAACATCCAATAGGGAGAGTTGATCTTTTTGGTTAAAAAAAAACAGCAACAAAAACTGAATGATATGAACGATATTTTTTAATGAATGGCACAACATTTAGTCCCCATTTTGTATTCATAAGATGATACGATAAAGATGGTGATGAGGGCATCACGATCATTTTTCATGACTGCACAATATTTCAATATCTGGATGGCCATCACCTCTTCAGGACTAGTTAACAGCTTTGCTATTTTCCTGAGGCAGCTAAAATTAGAAATGATTTTCATGAAATGTTAGCTTAACGTACCTTCTCAGAAAAGAAAAAAAATGACCTAGAGGGCACAAAAATGTTTGTGAATATGTTTTCCTAAAATTGCTGGCATCTTCTAAGGCGGTTATGCCTGACTTTGCCAGCACTGGGTATTGATAGCTGTTTGAGAGTCGAGTGGAAATAGGCTTGCGAAGTGGATTTTAGCTGCTCTTTCCACATCTACAAAATATAAATCGTGAGATACTATGCTAACTAGCTTGACTGTTGGGAACATTCTCTGTGTCGTCATTTCAATATAGAGACTCTCACTATTCAAGAATACATTTAAAAAAAGAAAAGGAAATAAGCTTTTAGTAGAAAACTCCGGCAGTTATTTGCTTGAAGCATCTCTACAGAAGACAGTATGTGCGAAGTAAATGCTTCGTGGGGCCACCAACCCACCAATGAACTAAAAATAGGCTCTTGCAGAAGCAGATGTTCGGAGGCTGGGGAGCCGAGTTGGGGAATGAATGGCTATTGAGAGAAAGAGATGGGCTGGACATAGCTGCAGATTGAAGTGAACTCCTGCCGCTCTGGTGGAGTGACGGGAGCCTGAAAGGACTCAGCCCTTCAGAGAAGCAGGCGAACGCTTGGTGTGATGAGGAGGATTATCAGCCCCATGCAACTGGAGGTCATTTATCTCTTATCTCTAGGGAACTGGATGTTATCTCTCAGGGGATTCAGGTAACCACAGTAGAGATCTATCTGTGGTCTAAAATGTTTCCTGGAAGTGATCCTAAAAATGAACACCCCCGCCGGCCTCCCCCAGCTCCTTCACTGCCCAGCTCTGTTTCTTTAGGTGAGTGATGCAGCCTCTCTCTGCCAGCTGCAGTCTCAGGAAAACAGGGTGGAACCAGCTTGACCTCCAGGAGAGGTTTGCATGTGACATGACTTAATACACGTAGAACAAAGCCTGGCCGATGGCAAGCCCATGTCCCATGTTAGATATCATCACTGTCATTATTACACCCACAATCAGCCCAAGGTCCTGCATCTAAGGTGCCCATGTCGAAGGGGATTCCTTTTGGGGTGACGTGAGAGTCTGTGGTTCTTCTTGGGTCCATTCCTCTGAATGGTGAGAGCTTGGACTTCAAGAATTTGGAGGACTTGCCCCGTGCTGGCCCTGCTCAGTTGTTGTCCCAGGTACCCACTCTTTCTCTGAGCTGCTGCCCACCGTTATCTCGTGGAAGCCTCAGTGCGGGAGGGACTGGAGTGAGGACTGCGGACAGGAGGGTGTGGGTGGGCAGTGCTCCTGAGATTTGTTCCCCTCTTGCCTCAGTCCTGGGCCCCAGCTCATGCTGCCCCTCTCCCTCTTTTCTGAGTATTGGCTGTGGCTTCTTGGTGGTTATGCCCCCCGACCCCCAAGCCTGCCCCCACCTTTACATTTTGCTCTTTCTATAAACATGTGACTTTTAAACTTTCAGTCCATTATAATTTTCTAGAAACCGGAATATTATTAAGAAATCCCGTAGCAATCACCTACAGTGTATGGCATGCTAAACAGACATAAAAGCATTGACTTTGTGAGCATCTTTAGTCTACGGAGAGGGGTCTTCCTGCAGAGGCTGAGAGATGGAGGTCAGACTGATTCGACAGAAGAGGAGACGGAGCTCTAAGAGGAGCAAACTGGGGTAAAGTCATTGGCAAATTTGAGACCACTGGTCATGAAGACACTTTCAGAGTTATTGAACTTTTGTTACTTCTTCACTTTAGTTATTTTGTTAGCTGCGCTTTGTCCAGGGGTCTCGGTTGTGAATTATTACTTTAAATTGCTTGAATTTACATGATAGAAACGATCTTACTAATCACGTGATAATCGGTTGAGCGCCCGCCACCGGCGGCCCCTTGGCTTCAAGCTTGTCCTTCCTTACCCCGATCCCCTGGCGGCTCTGTGAAGGACAGTCAACACTCCATGGTGTATGGAGCCTGCCTTAGAGATATCGAGTAGGAAAGCAAGCCCAGGTCCTGCTGACAACAAAGCCAGTGGTCTTCACTCAACCAGGGGTCCTTGAGCATTCCCCCAAGACCAGGATCCCAGACTTTGTTTTGGAGACAAGGAGAGCCAGGAGTTGGTGAGATGGATTCTACAGCCATTCATGGGGATAAATGGATGCAGATGCTGGAGAGAGGGAAAGAGAGGGAAAGAGAGAGAGAGAGGGAGAGGGAGAGGGAGAGAGAGAGA
>RJWH01004313.1:0-112302 GCA_004363575.1 Solenodon paradoxus | reverse complement strand
AGATTCTTAAGAGAAAAGAAATTCAAAAAAAAAAAAAATAGCCTTGAAAATGCTTCTACTTAAGAGCTAAAAGCGTAAGAGGAAATCTGGAGTAGGTGGGAGGAGAATCAAGACATTATTGTTGTAGAAGCAATAGTAGAGGGTAGTATTAAGAAGGAAAGGTAGACATTTTGAACAATGATATGTACTACAGTGGACTCAAAAAGGATATAGACTAATGATTTGCCATGATTTGGGGACTTTCTAGTGACATTTTAAAAGCGTCTTTTCAATATTGAGATGGAATTCAGGTCCAGAATGCAGAAGCTAAGCAATGAGTAGATGGTAAGGCTATAGGGATAGATAATATTCATTTAACAATTAAGCAGTTCTGTCAAATGCCTCCTCAATGCCATATACTGGGTTAGACGCAAAGGATGCAATACCGACCAAGATACTTGCTTAAAGGAGCTCCCATACCACCTGGGAACACATGAATGTAAATCATATGAGCTGGGATTTTATTTGTGCCATAATGAAATAAGAATCATGTGCTTGTACCACACACGAGTTAGATTAACTTCCCTCTTCCCCTCACCTCTTACATTTGTCTTGTTAGTCTATGGACACTGTTTTCTAGAAGTTTGGTGGGTGAAAGGAACATCTAAGTTTCCCTTAACAGCCTAATATGATCACCATCTATGAATTTTGCTTAATATTTCTGGACCCTCTTTGTTACAGTCTTAGTGCATAAAGTAGTAAGTTCCATATGTTTGCAATTGCTCTTCAGTATTCATGACTTGGTTATTATAACATCACAGGTGAGTTTTGGGGTAAGAGAAACACTGAAGAGAAAAACCTCAAAGGAGTGAAGACAAGGCCACATTTAAAATATGAATACACAACAGCATATCTGTTTTATTACTGAATCTCCATAGATACTGAGAACTTGCTTTTCTTTCCTCAGCCTCATCCATGACTTCCTAATTCTTTACCCATTGTATGTAAAAATAAGCAGCCTTCTCAGTAATAGATGTCTAACTTAGCTATTGTAGGTCTAGATATTAAAAGACACACACATTATTGTACCTTGGTGGAGTGGTAGTTGGGTCTACCACCCTTGACCAAATGTAGGCCATATACATCCCGAGGACTTGGGTTTTTGTCCCTGGACATGTGGGGCAGTGGGGTACACAAGCGACAACCAAGATGAACAGCTAAATAAAATAAATCTCTTTCTTCCTGCCTGCCTACTGATGTTCATTCCTGTTTGTACCTTTGCTTTAAACACATACACACACAAACACACACACACACACACACACACACACACAGACTCATGCACACTTTGGGCAAGCCCTTGTGTCTCAGGAGGCTGAGACACTGGCAGGCAAACCATGTAAAGCCCGAGGACCCAAGTTCAAGAACCAGGGTTTGGGTGAAAAACCAAAAACGAACAACTTAAAAAAAGTCTTCCTTCCTTCCTTTCTTACTTCCTCCCTCTCTCCTTCTCTTAAATGTATCCTCCTGCTCTCCCTTTTTCCATTCCTCTTTTTAAAACACACACGCAGAATGGGAAGTTAGGGGGGTGCATTATGAAGAAATGAAACCAGGAAATAGAATAAATGTAATTTGGTCTAAGAACCACACAAGGCAAAAGGAAAACTAAATTTGAAAGAAAAAAAAAAAAAGAAGAAACTCAGGCAGCACATGATTCTAGTTTTATGTATAGGCAAGATAAAGGTTAACAGTAAAAATGGGAAGATATAATTTACCTTTTGAGAACAGATAGGGAACAAGATACCATGAAATTCAGCAGAGGTTTAAAACACCTCAAACTCTATTTGGGAAAATATCTTCACAACACAACCATCTCCCATTTTTCTTAGGTTTCTCTACCTCATATAAATAACAAGACCCAAATTGTCCTTGCTCTTGTATCCATATACACACTCAGGACCTCAGCTGACTGTATGGGATCTCAGAAGCATTTCTGGGAGCTCTCAGGGGGCATTTCACAAACACAGTCTACTGATTTTCTATCTCTGCCTGTAATATCATAACTTTCCATACCTGCTGTTTGCTATAGCAGCTGATCCTCTCCTTTCATAATGCCAGATCTTGACAGTGTCAGTGGAAAGTGTGCGCATGGGGGTGGGGTGAGGGATGCTTTACTCTTTTTCATTGTGTCACTATACGAGTATATGAACAAGTACTACTAATATCTCAAAGTTTTATAGATATTTTTAGAGAAACAACTTTCAGTTTTAAGTTACAGCACTTTTAATCACCATAGGATTTGGCCATATTGAACCAGGCCCAAAGATAAGTCCATGACAGATCCCATGTAATACTCAGTATCATCCTCCTTTTTTGATGACCAAGGTCGTTTGGGGTTTTCTGTTTGTTTTTGTTTTATTGCTAGGTCAGACTGCTCATTTATTCCAAGCTGTTTACTTCTTTCTCCCTAGAAAGAATTCTTTCCCATGTGGTTTCTCAGTTTCTATTAGTGTTAAGATCAAACTAGCCAACTAAACCCCATTGTGTCTAGAATACAGTATTACATTATAATGTCAATTAAAACGTAGCAAAAAATGTGATACAAGCAAATAAAAAATATGGCATTTGTCCCAATATTTCTTGATCAATATGATTTGATGGGTGAATTTTTGGGTCTGGGAACACTCAAAATGTTTCATATAAAATGGAACTAGCATTCCTAGATCTCTAAAAATAACCTACAAATCATATCAAATAGGAATATTCGACTTCTGGATAGTAGGAGAAGCCTGTAGTCGGGAATCTGGCACCCATGAAAGTTTGAAAGGGGTTAGTTAAGAGGTATGGGGAGGAAAGAAAGAGAAAAAAGTAGAGGCCAAAGAAAGCTTTTCAGAGAGAAAATACTGAACAGCATCAGATATAGCTGAGATGATCAATAAAATATAGATTGAAAAGGATTTTCGTCTATTAGAAGTTCATTGGTGACTTTAGCAAAAACACCTTTAGGAGACTGTGTGTAGAAAGGAATAAAACTACACTGCACTGGGTGCGCCCTGGTAGCCTAGTAGTCTAGTACACTTGAAAGCAGTCCCACATACATCCCAAGGTCCAGGGTTCAAGACCAGGGGCCAGGGTGAACAACAAATGTGAACAACTAAATTAAAAAATTAGGTAAAGCTATTCCTCTACTCTTCTTCCTTCCTTCCTGTTTGCCTACTCACCTTCATTCCTACCTGTACCTCTCCTTTAAGAAAAAAACAAAAATACATTGCACTGAGTTCTAGAATGCTATTCATTTTTAAGACACTTAATTTAGCATCTTCTTTTCATCACTTCATATGACTCTTATGACGCAGTATACACCTGTGTTAGTTGCATAATATTTGTGTTTTTTCTTTTGCTTTTCTTTATAGAAATTAAATTTTACTTTGGGGACAGACATATACATGTATTCACTAAGATGACCTAGGACTGCATTCAGAAAACTGAAAACAGAAAATTGCTATGTAGTCTATCCTTGATTAATCTATGACAACTAGAGAACAAATTGAACACAAACCATTTATGTCCTGCTTATATGCAAAACTATCCTAAATAGCATGGATGATGTTCTCTATAGAAATTCTGATCACTTTTGCTTGTCTGTTCTCATACACAATGTAATCAGCTCTGCTGCACATTTTTTCATTGGTGATTTCTGCAGTCAGTAGGAGATAAGGTCAATTTCAGTTGATTTATATGAGAATATGAATTTAGTATCTCTCCTTTAGATATTGGAATATGGGGTAAGTTAGGAGAAGCAGCTATACTGCACCATTAAATTTCTCTTGGTAGTTTTAATTCCATGTCAAATATTCACAAACATGCTAATGTTGGTAGCTAAACTCATGTAACCATCTGCTTATTTATAAAGCTTCAATTCAGAAATAAATATTTGGCACCCTATATGTCAGGTGCATGTTACCACTCTCATATGAGCAGACACTCTATGTATTTGTAAACACATTAACTGAAAGGTATTCATCAGACCGTCTTAAGTGCCTTAAATTTCCTAGAAAATTAATTTCTTTCACAATCAAAGGAAAATAATTGTTTGTTCTAAGTGGTGGTCATGATTATAGCCTCATTTCTCCCATAAGGTCTCAGTGGGAAGTTTCTGAGTGTTTTCCTAAACAGGGTTAAGCAATTATAAACTCTGCTTCCTCTCTCCAAATTCCAACTGTAGCTCCAGTGGCCCAAGACAGCTAGAGTTGTCTGGGAATGAATGTGTTCTCTAACCATCCTCCAAATTTGTGAAACTTTTGGTCATACTTCTGTATATTACAGTTTGATCCTTATTCTTAATAGTTCCTTTCCTTGTGTCCATTAAAATGAGAGAGGTGAAAGGTGAAGGAAGAAAGAGGACAGTGAGTATCTTAAGCTCCACAGTACCCTTTTGAGAATCAACTTCTTCTATTATTCATTGGTATATTTTGCATTTGCAAGAACATGAGCCCAGATACCTTGAACCTAATGTAGTGCTTCACCCATTCCAGGAAGGTTTTTAAGGTCACATTCAATGTCAACTCTCTTAAGATATACATGATATGAAGTGTTAAAATACAAGACATAACAACATTTCATTGTTAAAAGATTGTGGTTTATTTGTAACATCTAGCACATAACTCCATTAAGTATATACTCTTGATAACTGCTTGTTGAATACTTTGCAATTATAAAAAAAATGAATCTACACAAAAGCTTTTTCAATATGTTGTACTTAAAGAAATCCCTCAAGTTTAAAATTTGGGGAATGAAGGAAATAGAAATTTTTTTCTACATCACTGTAAATAGAATCCCATTAAAGCTGAGTTTATATTATGGGCAAACTCAAATGTCCTATGTATGTTACCTTCACTTGACCTTTCTACTCAGTGATGTTTAGACTTGACATGTGAAGAAAAATGCTGATATTTTTATAAAAAATAAAATATACCCGTATACCATTACTCTTATTCTCACATCCTTTGTTTTTGCATTTGACTGCCACCTCTTTGTCATTCTCAACGCAAATTGCTGTTTGTTCTACACCTTCTACTTAGAAGACAGGAGTTAGGGGATCTCTCTAGAATAGCATTAAGTAATCAGTTGCTTTTCCAGCTTTCTCACAGATTTACTCAGAAGAACAGATCTTTCTGAAGTTTAAATATGTAAGGGTTTTATCTAGTACATAAGAATATTCTTAGGATGTGAAATGTTTGTTAGAGTGACTTCTAGAGTCAAAGATGATATTTTTCCCCTCTCTACCTGGGAAGTTTTTAACTTGAATTTTTGGGTTTACTAGTCTATTCTATTGTTTGTCTTGCATAGATGTAGTATACAGCAAGTATTCTCTGGGCAATGATTTTTTTTCTTTGTTTCATATATTATTCACAACTCTGCAGTGGTTTCAGAAAGTCAATGTATATTCTGGACACAAAGAAATGAAAAAACAAAGATACGACTTTCATATAGTTGTTAAGAAAGTTAGTATGATTGTACATGAATTTAATCTTTATTGCACAATTACATTATCTGTTAGATTTTTCATAGACGTATAGCTATTAACCAAGAAGTGTACATTTTTATATTTATCTTATTTTCTAATAAACTGATAGGTTATCTTCAGATATTTGGAGTTAATCAATGAAGGGTAATTTGTATCAGGAGGGACAAGCAATGTGACATTGTGTAGATAATCCAGTGTTTATTTTAATTATATATGTGACATCAACGAAGTTATGTATACCAGTTCTACCTTAAGCGGCATAGAAAATGAAAGATGACTGTGCATGTGCATAACACTTGTGAATTTACTTTTATCATAGCAACAGATAATTAGAATTAAGCATAAACATTCTTGAGTTGAAAAGAAAAGGGCCTTTAAAAATTACCTTTTCTAGTATATAGATTTCATTTTAAGGTTCAAATTTAAGTGGTTTCTTTTGCATTTATCGAGAACATTAAACAAGTTCCATTACTAATCCTAAAAACCTACTACAGGAAGGCACCAAAAGGATGACCATCCTTAGTGACTCAGGGTAATGGGCCAAGATAAGAAGTGCACTTACACATGAAATTCCAACATAATAGGTTTCTAGGAAATTATTACAGAATGTTTCAAAGGTTGAATTCAGGTAGGATTGGATTAGGAAAGACAAATGGAAAGAAAAAGATTACATCTACCAATCTGAATATTTTTTTCAGCTGCCATAAATAGTATCAATCAGTTTGCATGACTCATTTAGAACAGAAGCTTCCTGGCAGAGGAAGATGCAAAGTCCTGAAAAAGGATTATGGTCGAGTTGAGTGATGTCCACACAGATTCTGTGCATTATACATTATCTTTATGCGTCCAATTTCTTAACTTTCTTTCCTATTTACCATCTTATGTGGTCCTGGGGACCTTTGTACACCATTGTCCTCACTTCCCTCTCTTGTTTCAAGAGAATCCTATTTTATCTATTTATCTCCTTCACAACACTTTCTCACCTTTGTTTTCCCATCTGGTATTTCACACATTTGATGTGGGAAAGGAAAATTGAAGGTGGATAGGAAGTTGAAGAACTATAATTTTGTCAGCATTGTTTAAAGTCTGTTTAAAGTTTTCTGTTACGTCTGAAAGACTTGAGATGTTTTATCTCTTTTAAGAAAACAAACAACCCAGCACTGATAATACTGCTCCAAATAAACTCTTTTATTTCATCTAAAATTGTTCTTATCTTGATGGCAGGGACCTTTCAAAGGGACAAAGGAACATAGAAAAGTTCCTGGAGGGATATTTGGCTCACAAATTTTTTGGAATTATGACATCATCACAACTGGAATTTATCAGAGCTGGTGAAAGTGAATAAAGCAGCAAGTAGATAATAAACCTTTTGTGTTGTTATGTATGTAAATTATTTTACCAATTGGTATAGACAATTGTGAAATGACTCATGATTTATTTTTTACTCTCAAAAATTATATGCTCTAAAAAAAATCTTAAAGGGGAAAATATCTTTTTATAAAAGTGCCTCAGACTACAATGCACATTTATTTACAGCTTGACAGGTGTGATTATGTTCATTGAAAAGGAAATAATTGATATTTCAATAGGTAGAGTAGTTTGGAAGGTTTGTATTTTTTAGTTTTGTCGCTTCAACCCATTCAAATAAAATAGTAGTTATTGCTAGAACAGTACATAATTAAATTTTACTCTAAGGGAAATTATTATTAAAGAATATAAGGAAAGCAAAAATTAAAGCACTTTTCTTATAAGTTAATTGATGTTAATTTTTTCTCTACTATTTTGAAAACTTATACCTATATTTATTTACCTTTTTTTTTGCTTAGAGGATGATTCTAGTAAAATTGAGACTCAGTGGTAGTGCACTCATCTGTTTACCTAAATTGTAGTGTTGCCCTTAAGAAGTAATACTTTTATTGATCATTATTTTTTAAATCAAAACCAATATTTTTAAATCAAAAAACAAAAATGCAAAAGCATTTTGATTATGCATAACTTCAATCTACTACTTCCATTCTCGATCATCAAATAGGTTTTGTTCTCCTAGGTGACTTGGTTATAAAAGGTAAATGTATCTAAAAGTGTTTAATGGAAAAGAAGCTCAATTTTGAAATATGACTCTTTTGACTTCTTTCCTGGCCTCAAGAGCATGCGGTCTATATCCTATAATTATTGTAGGTAAAAAGGGTAGTAGTTGAGTGGAATTAATCCCTGAATTTCACTTCCTAACTGTGTGTCCAAAGCTGCTTTTGTACCAATTAGCTATTACCTTTTATTCTAGCCTCAGGCTATGAGGTTATTTTCTTTCTAATATTAGTTTAAACAAATTTCCTCCCAGTGCTGACTCTTCTTTCATGGTTACTTCTCCCCTCCCCTGCTCCTTCCCTCTAAGCTGCTAAATCTTTTGCAGAGGAATTAAACATAATATTGCTAGAAACATGAAGAGCTTGTGCCCTTTTCTAAATGTCCTACTTCAGAAATATTGCAGCTGCAGTGGTATTATGTGCCGTCCTTTCTTCCTGTTCCTCTCTGCAGGGAAGTTCCTTAAGGTAGCCCCAGCTCTTTTATTCTTGGGATTATTTTCCTGTCCTAAATGATATGAATGCCATGGTCATGTTTTTAAAGTCTATTGTTTCTTTGTTAACTTATTTCCTATTGGTTGACTATGCAGTTTGTGAACATAATAGAGACTGGGCAAGGGAGTATAAATGAATGATTACAAATCAATCTTTTCCTTTAGAAAAATAACCATAGCATGGGCATTATGAATCTAGTCATGGTAATGACATCTTCAGAGATGACTTGCAGTGTGTTACCTATGTATGTGATACAGGGAACGAATATCCCCACGGATCATAAAATGTCAAAATGCAACTAAAATGAAAAAAGGCCACTGGTACGTTTTTATGGTGCTTTGGTCAAAGGACTACATCGCTGCTAAAGGAGAATGTCTTATTTTAGATTTCAATTTGAACATCACGCTGTTTGTAAAATGGCCACTGCTTTTGAAGTTCATTTGTCCAGGCTCTAAATTTTATTGAGAAAAAAATATTGTTTTAAAAGAAAATGTTGTGGAACAAATTAGTTAAATCCTATTCAATAATGGAAGGCAAACTTGACTTATTCAACTTGACATCTAATTTGAGTCTTTCTGCATGCTGTCCTAAAGCTGCTATCACTTTTTAAATTTGAATAGGAGAGAACAAAGTAGACATAGTAGAATAGTACTTCTTTTTCACTTACATTGCATTAATTTTAGATTACACAGAACCACATCTTCATTATTAAAGTGAGAATTTCAATATGTACTCCAAAGTGTTCTACTCTTCTAACTCTTTTAATAATCTCAAAACTCTGCATCAGAAGAACAGGAATTAATATTTTGTTATGGTATGTTTTTCTTCCAAACTAACAAAGTTAAAAATTCTTTTTCCCCCCACATTTATGGTTCTTCTTAGGCTAATTGAAACAGAATTCAATAAGTAATTTATATTACTGACTACCTGCGACTTAAGCATTCATGGAAGGAAAAAGAAAGTTTTAAAATAAGAAGAAGTAAGGTTGCTTTGAAAAGACTATATATTATTAACAATTTCTGTAGCTCATATATTCCCAAATAAGTTTGTTTGGAAACATAAATACATTAAATTGGAACTGAATCTTACTTATGCTAGCACTGGTTATAATTCATGGTTAGCACAGGTTCAAGCTGATAATTTAGAAATATCATAGATGTTTATTGCTGTTTGTACCCATCTGTGTCAAGTATATAAATGATAACATAATAATCAAAGGACTGATAGCTTAATATCATAACTTTTGTGCTCTAAATATAGTCTATGCTTTGACATCAAATGTCTCTCTAGCCTTTGTATCTACTTTTCAAAAATCTGCTTCCCATTTCTGATACTATTTAACCAGGGTTATTAGTCCTTTGACAGTACTGCATGCTATTGACAGTATCTTTTAATTTGCTTAATTTCCTGACATTTGCTATGCTAAATTTTTACTTTGGGATTTTTAAATGTCAGATTTGTGCTTAAAATAAAAAAGCTCTCCACTAATAAGATTTAGTCATACCACCTAAATACTACAGAGTTGTCCCAGATGTAATAGGGAGAGATAAAGAAGGGATCACAGATAATAAATTTGCCCTGCTTTCTCCACAAAGTTATTACTGCAAGCTTTAAGTCTTAGCTTTTATTGATAAATATAAATATGGGTTATGTAAGGAGAGCCTTATAATAACATTCAAATCTGGTTTTAGTAATTGCTTTAGGCCAAACCACTCCATAAAGAGTCCCAAGGCAGTTTGAAAACAGGTATTTGAGGCATAATCTGCTTTTATTGCATATGCATTTTATTTTATGATTTTTGTAATTAAAATGATAAAACTAAATCATAATTTCTGACTAATAAGCTGGCAAACAACTTACACAATTCAGCTATGATTTATCTTGTGAAACAATTGATGATCATTCAAAAGGAAGATTGTCTGGGAGGGTTAGTAGAAGGTAGTATTTTCAATTGGTTACCAGGCTTTTAACAAAACAACTCCTATTCTTCCTGGAGAATTTCATCCAACTAAATCCCCACTCAAATGACAAGCAAAAACTGAGAGCTGTACTCTAAGGAACAAAGGAAGGGGGAGTGGGGCAGTATCTGAATGTGTCCCACCATGGCACCTTTTAGAGGGTCCCATTATGCCAGGGGTTAGCACCACTCACTATTGCTTGTGTAAATATTAGATGTTGAATGATTCTGTATGTCATACATTGTACTTACCAAAATTACTTATGCAATTTCAATTGACTATAGTATTTATCATGTTCTGTCCTAAGCATTAAGCCTACAAAGCAATGGCCTCTTTTTCTTTTTCTTTTTAGTGGATCAAGTGACTGTTAGGTATTGTGTGAATATCAGTTCAAGTTTCTTGAGTGCTGTGCCATCTAGATGTAGGGTAATAAATAAGCATTAGGTTAAAATATGATTCATATTCTGGTCTTCAAATTCTGCATTGCCTGGAAATAGTGCCTGTAGGACCCTTTTATTCAATAAAACTTAACTATACGCCCATTGGTGAACATATAGAAGTTAGCATTTTAATATTAATGAGACTTGCATATGTGTATCAAGAGGTAATAATCCTTGACAATATTATAAAATCGTGTTATTTAGTCAGTTTTTCAATGGTTCAAACCTAAGGAGCATGATGTGTACCATAAATTTGTATATATGCAAATTTGAGTGACTTTAGAATCATGTTTGGTTAGTTTACTTTAAAGTATATAGGTGAAGGAAGATGAATGTTAATTTATAAAAGCTTATTTGAAAATAAGGCTTATAAAAATTAGCTATATTGTGTGTATACTTATGTAACTCTGTCATTCTAGCATTTTTTTCCACAACCTCCTTGGGTTTTTTATAGTCTGAGACTTTCTCATTTTGCTGCTTCCATCTCCCCACAACTTCTTCCCTAGATCCTGCCAGTTGTGTTGTCTCTTTTCTTCTCTTTCCATTTCTCAGGAAAATCTGGGAGCACTTAGGTCACACATTTTGCTGAAGTGCTGTAATTATACTGTATTTTTTATTAATATATCTACATGCTATGCTTTTTGTGGTAGTACAGAATATTAAAGTGATTATAGCATTCATTAAGCTCTACTGCCCTTTTTGAGTGGCAGACTTAAGTCACAGGATAAGCCTCCTACGTAATAGTCTACATTTTTTTTGAAAGAACGGAAAAGTTGTAATTTTAAAGAAGTGAAAAACTCTCAGAAAATCTGCCATTAATACTCCCACCCCCCACAAAAAATTAATGTGTTGACATTGAAACCTGGGAAATCTTCATACTGATAACATGTTTTCTATACTTTAATAAGTTAACCCATAAGTTAATTACAAATGCGAATACCCTGATTATTTCCTCCAGAAACTGTGAAGATAAAATGAGAGGGTTGATGCAAAGCTTTTAAAAATATATTTGTTTAATACTTGAACAAGGCACTCACATATTTAAAGATTATTATCCTTACTATATTAAGTCAATACCATTTATGTCTTTTGATTAGTTCCTTAACTTCTAGGAAAATCCAAACATTTTACAGTAGTTGACAAAGGCTCTGTGTGATCCGACATGTAACTAGCTACATTACCTGTCTCTTCTTAATGGTTCAAGACTGTAGGGGAAATGTGGATCTCAGCCCCCAAACTGCAATTATATTAAAAAGGGTAGCATTATTTGGGGTGCAGAGATCTTTTAGTATCTGTCACAGGAACTGAGGATTTTTGAAGAAATTCAAGTAGTGTTTTGATGGTTAAGAAGATGTGATGCCAGCTAAGTTTCATTATAATTGCCTTGTCATTATTATGAAAATAGGTAAAATGTTATTGGCTTAATTTATAAGTGCAATTCAGTAAAGTAAAGAACAATTAAAACGTAAGACAGAATTTATGAGATGTTTAATTAATAGCAGTTAATATAGTACACTGAACTTCTAGTTGCATTGCTTATCAGACTCCTCCAGTATAAAGTCTGATGTTTTCCAAATGGAATAAATACAAAAACATCTTATTTCAGGTTCTGAATAAGTATAATGAGACCTCCTGCTTCTACTATTATAAGTTTACAAAGCAATGAAACTACTGCCTTGACCCTGACCTTCAGAGTTCAACCTTAGGCTATGTGTCTGTATATGTGTTTTTGTTCTGTGTCTACATCTATAATAAGAAAATGTTTTATTTTTCCTAGATAAACTAGTCTAATGCAGTAAAATTTTTGAAAAAAAAATGATTTTGGGTTAAGGACTAGCAAATCCAAGAGTCTGAAGTGTCATTTTGTCACTTACATTATTTTTCAATCTAGAAGATAATTTAAATATACATCACCAATATTTCTCTCTGATAGATTGAAGATCCAAGCATTTTAGTTTTAAGTGGACTTAAAAGTAGTATCTCCTAAAAAAGAGAATGCATATAGTTAAATGTGCACCTAAGAAATGCAACTTGTTATTGATTATATGATATCCGTAAAGATTTTCATATTGTTATTCTGGTTTGAATGCCCATTCTTGGAGATAAATGTATATTCAATTCTCATGATCAGAGGCGCTATATATATTATAACTCTGTCAGAAGCAGAAAAAAATATATATTATAGCTTCCTACTTGCTTTCATGATACCTATGAACAAAAGCCATCAGTGTCTAGGAGTTGTCTTCAAATTCAGCATGCTATAAAAAGTGATACTAGGATTTCCTGCTGAGGTCATCCAGAATTTGACCATCTTGAGAATGACTATGGGTAGATTCTGTTCTCAAATGCTGTGAGTTCTTTTCCTCTTATTAGTTTTGATTTTGAAAAGGAACTATGCCACCTGAAGAGGGACATCATTTATAGAATTACAAACTGGTCACTGGACCTTTGATAGTATTCTAGAATTGTCTGACTAAACTGTTATGGTTTGGTTCCATTTTCTAAAGTACGTTGACTTTGGAAGTACTCTGACTCACTCATGAAAAGTAATGACTAAGACTGTTAATATTCCTCACTCGTAGTATGTCCTCAGTAAAGAATTAATAAATAAATAAATTATCTAAACATATGTATGTGCTATTTAAGTGCATTTATAATACCCCTCTTGTTTCCCTGTTGCCTTGACCAAATAATTCCAAATATGTTATCATCATATTGCATTCTTTTAAAATGTTTTACATCATAATAGATA
Organism: Solenodon paradoxus; assembly: GCA_004363575.1. Lineage (NCBI taxonomy): Eukaryota > Metazoa > Chordata > Mammalia > Eulipotyphla > Solenodontidae > Solenodon > Solenodon paradoxus. Next base: position 99,070 of record RJWH01004313.1, on the reverse strand, counting down.
ATATATACTCTGTACAAAATTTGGAAGTATTTAACATATAAAGATAGAGAAAAAATATCATTTATAGTCTCAATATCCAGATACAGCCTATCATTATCATTTTAGTTTATTTCTTTATGTCTTGTATTTCTTCACATATTTTACATTATTCATATACTTTGTACAAAGTTATGTCTCCTACTTTTTCACTGAATTTTGTATTTCACCTGTCAATGAATCTCTTTATAATTTACCTTTTTCATGGTTGCATATTATTATAGTATTATATACAATACACTCCATCAATCCTTTAAACATTGAATATTTCCTCTTTTTCTTATTATAAATAACAAAATTTATTATTATAGTAAATATTCACCTACATCTAGTGCATATTCTTATAAATCAGCATAAATCCATCCTGGAAGGAATTCAGAAAGCAATTAAAAGGGAATGACAGTACCAAGAAGGAGAACAGAAGGTCCCCTGCTTGAATCTCCCCTCTGCAACAGCTGTTTTACATCTATTCACAGATAAAAATACTTTTGTGGATTCTCTCTATATATTATCATGTTATCTGCAAGTTGAAGAAAGAGAACTCAGAAAAGCAATCCCATTTATAATTGCATCAAAAAGAATGAAATACCTTGGAATAAAATTAACCAAAGAAGTAAAAGACCTATACTCTACAAACTATGAAACATTGTTAAAAGAAATAGAAGATGACACAAAGAATGGAAAGATATTCCATGCTTATGGATTGGAAGAATTAACATAGTTAGAATGGTCATCTTACCTAAAGCAATATACAGATAAAGCAAAATACAGTTTTAATGCCCTTCCCATCAAAACCCCAAAGACAGTCTTTACAGAAATAGAACTAAAAAGTCATGCCATTTGTATGGAACTACAAGAGACCCCAGATAGCAAAAACAATACTGAAGAAAAAGAACAAAAATGGAAGTATCATACTCCCTGATTTTAAACTTGAGCGCGAAGCAAATAATAATCAAATAAGCATGATATTGAAATAAAAACAGACATACAGATCAACAGAATAGAACTGAGAGCCCAGAAATAAACCCACACATATGTGGACAATTAATCGTCAATAAAGGTGCCAAAGACTTACAATTGGATAAGTACAATCTAGTCAATAAATGGTGCTGGGAAAACTGGACTGTCACATGCAAAAGGTTCAAACTAGAGCACTACCTAACACCAAACACAAAAATGAATTCAAACTGCATTTAAGATTTAGATATAAGGCTGGAAGCCATAAAATACATAGAAGAAAACATAGGCAAAACACTACTGGACATTAATCTAAAAGCTGTCTTTGGGAGTTTAAGACCAATCCAAAGAAGATTCCATGAGACATAATCAAACTGTTAAAAGTCAAAGACAGAGACAATTTTGAGAGTAAAGGGAACATGAGTCATCACATATAAAGGCGTTTATTGCCACTAGATTTGCATAACAAGATATACTAAAAGGAGTTCTTCAGGTTGAAATGAAAAGATAGAAGGTAACAAAGTGAAAATGTAAAATGATAAAACTCACTGATAAATATAAAGACAAATTCAAAATATACTAGAACTGTGGTAGTGGCATGTAAATCACTTTTATCTCTAGTATAAAATAGTTAAAAGACAACAGCATTGAAATAATTGTAGTGCCAATGATTTGTTAATGGATGCACAGTATAAAAATATGTAGTGTGACACAAATAGCATAAAATGTGAGAGGAAGAGAGGTAAAGTATAGAACTTTGTATGCAATTGAAGTTAAGTTGTTATCAACTAAAAAAAGGACTATTGTATCTATAAAATACTTATAAAATTGGCCTTATGAGAACTACAAAGAAAAACCCTATCATAGATACACAAAAGAGAAAAAAAGGAATTAAGGTGTACTACTGCAGATAAATGAGTCACAAAGCAAGAAAGTGAGAGGAGGAAACTTTTAAAAAGAGTCAAAAAGCAGCAAAATAGAAATAGTGAGTCCTTACCTATCAATCATTATTTTGAATATAAATGTATTAAATTCTCCATTCAAAAGACAGAGTGGCTGAATAGATTATAAATAAAAAAAACAATATCTAAGAGTATTTTGCTTATAAAACATTCACTTTGACTTTAAGGACACAGGTAGGCTAAAAGTGAAGAGATGAGAAAATATTTTTAATGAAAATGACAACCAAAAGAGAACAAGAGTGGGTATACAAAGAAGTTCACTATTTATTAATAAAGGAGTCAATTCATCAGAGGATTTAATAATTATTTATGTACCCAATATTAGAACAACTAAATATTTAAAGCAAATATTAACAGAAATGAAGGAAGAAATAGAGATCAACACAATAATACTAGTGAAATACTGTATCCCACTTTCAACATTGGACCATCCAGACAGTAAGTCAATAAGGAAACAGTGGACTTGAGTAATAATACAGACCAAATGGAGGACACTGTATAAGTAAAATAAGTCAGAGAAGGATAAATACTGTATGTTATCACATATGTAGAATAGAAAAAGCCAAACTCACTGAAACAAAGAGTAGATTGGTAGTTGCATGTGACTGGGATATTGGAGAAGTGGGTCAGATTTAATGATTAGAACATGAATAAATTCTGGGAATCTTATGGTAAACATGGTGACTGTATTTAATTATATTGCATTCTATACTTAGAAATTACTAAAAGTAAATTCTAAATGTTCTCATCACACACACGTGTATGAAATAAAAGTAATTTTGAGGGAATGGATCATTTTACTATCTATAATCAAATCATCACGTTGTACACCTCCAACTTACACAATGTTATTATATATATATACATATATATGTATCAGTTATAGCTCAAGAAAACTGGAAAGAAAAGACTTATGAAAAGAACAAATCCAGGCAAGAAGACATAAAAGCAAGCTATTAGAAAGGGGAATAAATGGGCACGCCCTGGTGACCTAGCAGTCTAATTTATCCTGTGACAAGTCCCACAAACATTCTAAAATGAGGGCCGGGGAGTGGGCAGGATGAGGGGCAGGGCAGTGAGTGGCAACCAATGTGAGCAGCTAAATAAAAATAAAGTGATTCTTCCACCTCTTTACCTCTCTTCCTGCCTGCCTACTCGCCTTCAATCCCGCCAGCACCTTTCCTTTTTTTTTTTTTTTTTTTAAAAAAGGCGGGAAATAAAGTTAATCTACCACATTGTCAAGGAAAAAAAAAAAGAAAGTGAAGTGAAATGAGAGATTTTCACTACTTACTGCATACAAAGCATCATTAACCTTGTTGATTTTATATAGATAATTTAATATCCAGTATAGAGAAGAGATATACGTGAAGTCAACTATTAGGTTGATCCATTTGTTATTATGCATTTTGATCCACAAAAAAGTTAATTTCAAATGCTTCCACCTAGGGTAATGTAGTATAAGGTTCACATTGAAGTGAGTACATGGTAGCATGGTACAAAGATATGTAAGTGACTTATTGTTCTGAAGAGAGATAATGCAGATCGTTACTGTTATTCAGCAAGAATGATTTTGAGTGGGGTTCTTTTGTATGTCTGTGTAGCTGTGTACTGGAAAGATGCAAGATCAGAATCGTGCATCCAATTTATGGTATTTAGGAGCATTGCAGAACAGTAAAGCCCCACTTCTCTAAAATTCAGCTGTCCCAGCAACTTTGCCTATGTAAAAATGCCATCTCTCTCTCTTTGAAATATAGCCATAACCTGGGTGTAAGCAAAACCAAAAATGCCACTGAATAGACAAAAGGAATGTGATCAAGTCCCTAAACAATAGCACAGGGACTTTCATCTGAAGAGAACCTTCCACAGCCCTTCCTCAAATCTATTTACTCTTAGACACAATACTTGCAAATTTGTTTTTCTAGTTTTTTCAGCCCCCAACCTCCCAGCAAATGGGAACCAGCATTATGGAGTTTAGGGGGAGAATGGATATTTTAAGACCTACTGTCAGCAATAAGTGATAGCTAATAAGCTGATTACAGTGGAGGAAATGAACTAATTATCAAAGGACTTTGTGTCTGACAAAGCAAAAGCACAAGATATAAAACTGGTTATAATTTAGCTCAACTAAGTAAAACATACGTATATAGTTGGTAAAAGTTCAGAATGAAATACACCAAAATATAAATATTTGGGATTATATCATGGTATTTATGTCATTTTTAGTTTCTTTATTTTCATAATATTCTTCCATCATGAGTTTATTATATCATCAGAATAAATAAAATAATTTAAACATAAAATTTTAAGATAAAAAATAATTTAAATGCAGAGTAGTTCTGATCAATTCAGAGAATAGACACAAGGACCTTGCAGTTTTTAGAACACAGAATACTATTTGATGTTCATGATAATTATCTGAATCATCAAACTTATTTTCAATAGCTTCTCTTTATTGAATGCAGCAATGATTATTATATCGTCCACACATTTCTGCACAGAAATGACTAAGATAAAGAAGCGTTGCCATTTAAAATGTGTAAACACTCAGCTATCCAGATCAACTCATTCTCTGAGGTATCTGGTTAGCTGAGATATCATTTTAGGTTTTCCTATTTTAAAATGAAATTGCTCTGCAACTATTTGTCCCATTAAATTATGCAATATTATTATATCTAAGCTTCCTCTGCTAAGTGTCCATAGCTCTTTATTGAGAGATTATTCTCAGATAGCCATGAAAACAAATGTTTAAGAGATTGTCTTTATTCTTTTGTAAATGGCCCAGTTAGATGTTAAAACATATCTTCTTTTCTCAAGTGTGAGATTTTTACTGTTTGATGTTGCCTCTGTTGGTTGACTCTTGCTATTTCAGATTTTCACAAAGTAGGAGAAAAAATATTTGCGTATTTCCAAACGATTACAAAGAACTGAAATCAAATCATAAATTATTCAAGCTATTTGGGAAGTTTTTGAGAAAAAGTATACAATATAAAGATTGCAGTATTTAGAATCATATCTCCCTGTCAGCAGTATTACAGTTGAATCAAACTTGCTACTCAATTCTCTTCTTAAAGATAAAATCAAACAATAACAAAAAATCAAAATAAATGCTAAAAATGAATTCATTGTCATTGTGGAAGAATCTCAGATATTGTCTTTGTCTTTCATTTATGAAGTATGCTTGTAACAATAGTCGAGTCTTCATTATTGCTTAGCAATCTCCTTATCACTGAATCACATGCCTTGGTAGTAGTTCCAGATTTGATTTTAGTGTCCCTAGTTCCTCAAACTGAAAATCTTACTGATAATTCTTAGTAAATGATTTTAAGTTCTACATTCTCTCAGTTTCCTTCAATACCCATTTCTAAGGCCCCTATTATGCTCCCCATCTCACTCCTCTTATCTCCTTCAGTATCATGCTTTATGAATTATCCCCTGCTACTTTTCTTCTTAATGTCTTGCTTTAAATTGACTTCTTTTTTTCTACAGAAATGTTCAAATCCTACCTTAAAAGCAAACTTCAATGATAAATAGACCTTGCAATAAATTAAAAATACCCCCAAGTTACTATCCTGTATCTAACTGGAGAGAAAAGACATAGACACACGAAGGAAGAGATAAGATATAAATATGAATTTGCATACACTCACACTCAAAGTTTACGTATTGGAAACTTGCCTTTTCTAATTGGGTGATTTTGCTGGAATTGCTTCATCTGATTTAGGACTCTGATGGTCAAGCAGTACTTTTTTTTGTCCCCTTGTTCTTTGTTTTGAAATTTTCAAGTATATACAAAATAGAATAAAATGAACGCAACAACTGGCTTCAATAGTGATCAATTAATGGTCAGTTCTTATGTTTATATCCCTCCTCTTAAATATTTTAAGCAAATCCCAGATATTACATTTTTATCAGTAAATATTTCTGTATGTATCCATAAAATATAACAATTATTTCTAACATAACCAAGTAAAATTATTGTACCTTATTTAAAAAATGTTTCTTTAATAACAAATATTGAATGTTACCTTTTCCTTGATTATTATCTTTCCCTTCTTCCAACTTGAGTCAGGAACTAAACAAGATATATTTATTTTAAATATTTTCTTAAGTCTCTTTTGAACTTTGAGATCCCTTTTCTATTATTATAAAAAATTAATAATGAAGTACCCTCAAAATTTAGTGACTTGAAACTACAGATATTATCTCAAAGTTTCTGTGTGTCAGAATTTGGTTAGCATCCTAGCTGAGTGATTCTGTCTCAGTGTCTTTCATGAAGAATCAGTCAAGGTATTGGCTGTGGTTGCATTTGTGGACTTGACTGAGGCATGCAAATCTGCTTCCCAACTCAGTTCTTCACCATGTAGACTTCTCTGTAGGGTTTTTGAGTCCCTTTGTAACATGGCAGCTGAGGAAAAAAAGAAGTGACAGTGCTTTCTATTTCACTTTGGAAGTGACATAACGATACTTCTGTCCCATTCTACTGGCCACACAGACCAACCCAGAAGCAATGTAAGAGCGAAGGACAACAGAACATGAAGTGCAAGGTATAGAGATGAGGAGTGGGGGAAGTTCATCTTGAAGACTAACAATACACCTCTTCATCTCTTTTTCTTCTTCTAATTTTCTGTTGTTAGAAGCAACCAACCAGGCCATTTGTCTGATAGAGTTTGTATTTCACTTATTTCATCTCAATGATGTCATATATATGTATATTTTTTCCTTCTCTCCCCACCCCATATATTTCCTACAAACTTTTATATAGAGGCTTGATCAGATTCAGATTCAGGTTCCATAGTTTTGGCAAGACATCCTTAGAGTTGTTAGTGTTTTTTTTTTTTATAATGGAACACATAATGGCTTGTTGACTCATTATGTTAGCAGCTATTGATGATCACTGCCTTTCTCTAAAAACAATACAAAAGAGTGATAATCTGTCATTTCCCCCTTTTAAATTATTTGAGATGCTACTATAAAGAGAAATATCCCTTCATTGACTATTATCTCAGAGTACCTTCTGTAGAGAAGGTAGGATGAATGCTTTATTCTTTCCCTTCACTTACCTATTTTCAAAAGGATTTGAAGGCTTCATGATATCCCCTAAGGGTAACAAGTGTGTTCTGGAAGACACCATGAATATGCTGAAGGAGAATATCCAGGGATAGACATACCTGGGTCATGAAGATTTTTCAAAAGCTTCCTGAGTGATTCTGCTTTGTTCTATTAACTTCTATCCTCCCTTTCCAGAGTCTAACTTATTAGGTTTAGGACGAGTCCCAGGATTCTGGTTTTGGTTTTTGTATTTTAATCTTCAGATAATTCTCTTGACAAGTTTGGGAGCCACTGCACTAGACAACACTTATTTGCATTTATACTATATTTTCCCATGACTTGGTTGTCTCAGGTTTGCCCTCCTACAAGAGTGGAAAGTTAGACTGCTTAAGTTCAAATCTTGATTTTGCCACATACTGGCTTTATGATTTGGGGGAAGTTAATTATGTCTCTGCCTTGCATCATATGTAAAATGGAAATGATAGTGGATTAAATTCATGGTTGTTTTGAGATTTAAATGAGTTAACATTGGTAAAGGGCTTAGAACAATAATTGGTAAGGATATTTTAAACACATAATAAAGCTTGTCTCCATATTGGAGAGTTAGTCTTGAATGTTTTGATGATAACAGCTAGGCTTGGTTACTATTACTAATATCATTACTATATTAACTCATTTATTGAATGTTTCATATATGCCAGCCTTGATGAATTACAATATCTTCTAGTTAATTTAATTCTCATAATAGTCTTACAATATTAGCAATTTTGTTCTCATTTTAAATATCAATAAATTATAACTTGACAAATGTAATAGAGCTAATCAGTGAGGATATCGATATAACATATATTAAAAATGTTCTCTCTCTCTTGTTCTCTCTCTCCCCTTCCTCTCCGCTATCTCTCCCTCCCTTCCTCTCATTCCATTTTACTTTGTTTGGAATATAGCATCTGTATATTAAGCAAACTACTATTTGATCCCTAAGGCTCAACCCATTGTCCTCACCTGAAAACTATTCATGGCATGGCATTTCCAAACAGATTCAAGAGCTTCCTCTGTGCTCCCATTATGCCTAATTCTATACCACTATTGTGGTACCTCTTAGAGCCATAATTTTTTGACTATTACAGCCACCATTTGCACTACCAACCCTACATTCCTTACTACTTAACGATGAGCCATTGTTGGGCAGAAAGTTATAATAAGTTATTGTTTATAATTCAAGAGACTCATAGAAGGCCCAGAACAGAGGAAAACTTAGTACACACATGCTAATTGAATAAATAAATTAATCATTCCCTGGAGTTCAGTATATAAATGTAGATTCATTTAGAAAAGACAGAATGAACATGATACCTTGTCTTCTATTCTTAGAAGATAGAGAAGACTCTCAGATAAGTTAATTGTATGAAGAAGGTTTTACATCAGAAAAATTATCTGGACAGTACAAAATTTCAGAGAAATTACACACACACACACACACACACACACACACACCCCACACACATATATATTGTTACATGCTACATCTATAGAATGTAAACCCAGGGTGTCCAGCCATATTGAAGATTTCTTTGTCCCTGGTGTGACACAGGTTCTGAGATAGTAGGTACTTCAACAATGACCTATATGAACAAGAGAATGATGACAATAGGATCCCTTTTAGTTCTTATCCCTATAGGGAACTAAGGTCCCTAATAAAATTATAATTTCTTTCCAACCCAGTGGATGAGCCTAAGAATTGAATTTAAGTTAGTAAATAGAGATAAAGAAATGTGATACTTACTACTTAACCAATTTATTATAATTAGGATTCCTGCATTCCAAGCAACACAAAACTCAATTTCTTAAAAAACATCAAAGGAAATCTGTAAAAATAAAGGAACAAAGAATAAAGTCTTTGTAAACAATAAGAGTTAATGAAACTCGAGATTCTAGGTAATAGGAATTATTGGTATTTTGTCAGAGAACCATCTTTGAGCTAGTAATTGAATTGAATTGAATTCCAGTAATTTTCCGTCTTTTTGTTATTCAATATGACAGAGTATCTAATTAGTCCAGTATGGTTATATATCCACAAATTGGCCAAGGGAGATTAGAATTACTTGAGGGACAGTCTCAGCAAGTATCCAATCAAAGAATGATAAGTTTCCCATGGAAATAATGGGATACTTTTACCATGAAATAAGAAAATAGATGAATGAATTTAGAGACAGCAAAAACGTACTATTCACTGTGATTCATATTCCTGCATTTTACTATGGAGAAGGTGAGTTTCATGAGTGACAGGGACATTTATTTGTGTTTTCCTTAATGTGTCATAAAAATAAATAAATAATGAATAGGCAGCTTGATGATCAAGAGTATAGAATCTGAAATTGTCTCAGTTCAAATCCTGGCAGTACCTGTTCCTAGTTGAGTCTCTTGGGCAAGTTATTTAACATCCCTCTATTTCAGTTTCTTCATCTATAAACTGAAGGTAATAATAATAGTTACCTCATAGGTTATTATGAAGACTAAATTAGTTAATAGTTGCAAACTGCCAAAAGTGGCATTTAATATATCATAAGCATTTTGTGTTCACTGGCTGGTTGTTATTATTGCTATTATTAATTATTATATGTAGGTTTACAGAAAAGACAGCAGTTAAGAACAGATTGAAGGTGATGATAGGAAAGGGAATAAATCTCTGGAGCATTTAACCTTCAGGATAGAAGAAAAAAGATAAAGGAATGAAAGATAATTGATATTTAGGCAAAAGCGGGTGATAAACTCTTGGGAGACAGACTTTTTCCAACAAAGTGTAAATGATGATCATCCTTTACAAATGAGGGAGGAAGTTCAGTTTGAAAGCCTGTGGAAGAGAGGGAAGTTTGGACACACTTGGGAGTAAGCACATAGGGATCACAGTCAAATTGAGTTTTGCTAGTATTTTGTCACAGCTCAATTCTTTGAGGTTAAGAAAAGTTATCAGGGGGAGGAGAAGCCCAAATGATTGTATACATGGCACAGCAGCCTACTAAGACCAGTGAGTTTGCATATATTTGAATGGGATTGGTTGTGATGGTAAATAGAAATATAAGAGCTTGGATTCCTTTCCAACTCTATTCCTACCTTATACAACCCTTACTTGACTTGTGAAATGAGAGAGTTTATCTCTAGCATCCCTTCTAACTCCAGAATTTATGACACTGACTGATTCTAGAGTTTAGTTACAGTAGAAAAAGTCGATTAAAATACTAGCGTAGGAAAGTGATAGGAAGGCTCCAGGAAGTTCAGATGCAGGTTCAATAAAAGTGAAGGTGGAGAAGGGAATTTGTTGTACCACTCAGGTTCAATCTCTCAGTCTTTTCTGCCTTTAAAATTTGTTTCTCTGTTCAAAAGAATTTTTAAACTAGTTTGTCATATTTTTGTAGCAGATATTACAGGCATTGAAAATTTAATAGGTCATATTTGACCCAGAGGAAAAGTATATGTTATTTATTTTAGTTTATGTATTTAAAATGTTCATTAACACATCAAAAATAAACTGTTTATGAGGAGCTATTCATCCGTTTTAAGAAGGAAATAACAAAAGAATATTTTATGTGTTCCTGTGCCCCTGATAACATTGCACTATGGAGAATCTAACCAGGTTGCTTGAACACACTGTTACACAATTGGTTAATCCATAATTCAGCAGGTTCTTGGTTTCCAAGTTGCCTTATTGAAAAGCCTGAAGAAAGTGGATGAAACTAATTAGCACTCAGAATTATAAAATAGGAAGAATTAAATAAAGCAGCTTCAATATTAAACTCAGACCCCTATGAAGATATTCCCTTTAGTTATGGGGATTTTGAAATGATGGACAGGCTAAACCAAAACTCAATCCTATTATAGTCTCCTACACCCACCTAATAAGCTTCAAGAGCCGTTTCCTTAGAGTCTGGAATAGTGTCATCTTCCTCTAGGCTTTTCCGTATATAGCCTATAAATTCTTTACTGTTCCTACTAACTGTGTTGTTATTTAAAACAGCATAAATATTATATATATACATATTGATGCATTTTGACTGTAATTATGCCCATGGCCTGTAGGGAACTTCAAATTATTAATAATTTCAGAGGAAAGCTTTTTAAGAAAAGCTCCAGGCTTAACTGTAATGAGGCATTTGAAAAGGAGGAGGGAATATGTTTGTGTGTGTAATGAAAATATTGAACCCTTCAGGATGTTATGAACCATCGTGTGCTAATAAATGATCTTTCCATTTCAATGCTCCGGCAGACATCTTTGTACCCCCAATGTACCCTTGCAAAATGCCTTTAACTCACAGTTTCTTTTAAATATTTCTCTCTCCTGGCATTTGATACTGGGAGTAGGAGTACAATAGGGTGAATCTGATGGAAAAGGAGGACAGTACTAAGAAGCAGATAAAGTTGGTAACAGAATAATGAGCCCATTTTCAGCTGAGCTGTGCAGTTCATATGAATTAATTAACCCCTTATAAGCATTTGTCTGACAATCCTAATTCTCATTCAGTTCAATGAGTTTTATAATTATCATTTAACTAAATAGCACTAAAAACTGTTTATATCCTGACATCAAGAAAGTTTTGTAGAATTATTTCCCTATAAATCATCTGAAGTTATTTACAATTTGCAGTAGTATTGTTTTTCTTCTGATTTGTGCTCAGGTTGCTATTCTTTTGTTTTAAAAAATATTTTCAGGGTACTAATTATAGAACAAGCTCTAGAGTTTGGTTAGCCTTGTAAGGGTAAAGGACGTCAGTAAAGAACATTTTCACATTTTAATTGGAAGAATGTAGGCTTAAACTATTATCTATCATGTTAAATAAAATGAATCCAATGATGCTAAATAGGTATAGAATGATTAATTACTCATTCTTCAGACCTGTGCCATTTGATTCCTGGTGATAAGATGGTAATAAAGCACCTTTACCCAGAAAGAGAGAAATAAGAATATTGTGTTGATGTTGCTGGAAGACTGTGAGCACACTAGGAAATATGCTTGAAATGTGAAGCATATGGGTCATCCCCTGTTGTCTCTGCCCTGTGTTTGTAACTACTATTAATTTTCATACTAAGATAATATTAAGAAGCATTTTACGTAATTGTATCTCTTTTGATTGTGAGGAACAAAAAGCAATTTAAACTGAGTGTTTACTGAAAAATAGAGAGAGGTTTAAGGCAATTCAGGATAGGAAAAATCACACATGTAAGACCTAGATTCCTGGAAATGGAAATGGGATCTTTATTCTACATTCAAGTAGTCTCTTTAAGGGCCTTTTCAGAGAGGTATTTTCCTTATCCTGTGCCTGGAGGGAGACTGACTTATCCCCCTCCCTCTGTCCCTCCCTCTCTCCCCGCTAGACTCCAGGTGTGCCAGAATGTTAGAAGACTGTCCTTACACTCAGCTTCCTACCTAGTTACAATCAGGTGTTATGATTTTGTGTCAGAATATAACTAATTAAATTCTTATGACAACCTTATTGGGTAGATTAGGTTAAGTACTATTAATATGTCCCCTTTTACAGAGGTGGGAACTGAAATCAAGACAGGTTAAGTAGCATGTCCAAGGTCATATAACTCCAGTGTCGGTGCTCTGAACCAGTACACCCTACTGATAGATGCTTTGTGATGAGTTAAGAGATCTGGTTTCTAGTCCTTGACCTGCAATTCTATGAGTGCCACAGAGAGAATCAAACTCCTTGGACATTCAGCCATTAAATGAACAATTAAAATTAACTTTCTAATTTTTTAAAAAATAAAGGGGGCTAAGAGTCGTCATAGAAACCCAATAACATATTGTCTTGAGCTTGCTTTCTTATAAGGAATAGAAAGCTTAAGTTGGCTTGGAGAAGGAGCAGGTGACCAGAGTGGTGGTTATTCAAGGATATGATGTGCAACCTTTTGGACATCCAAATACAGAAAGCAAGTTAGACTATAGAGTGCCTTGGACTGGAAGAAAACTGAAAAGTTAGAAATACAAGTGGCTTTCTCTGTCCTTTGATGATCTCACTCATCTCTTTCTATTGGTCTCCCGTGGTTTCCTCTATTTGAACATGATTGCCACACCTGTGATATACTGTATGATCCTTATTTCAGGTGCCTATCTTTATGTGAATTTGATTTCTTTGATTTCAGATTCTTGTGACAGAATGTAGCCTATGAACTTGTTCCTTGTGAGTCAGGTGTCCAACCTGTGACTAATCAACCAAGGCAGGGATAAGATCACCCATTGCATAGGATTGCTGCCTCTTACATAAACTGTTTAAAAGAGCATATTCTCTAAGAAAGAAGTATGGGAAGGGCAGGCAAGTGGACTGATGCTTACTATATCCACAATCCCAGCATTCTAATACATTCTTTAAACATGTATTTCTCCATAGACCATCATTTTGACTAGGCAGATAATATTTTCCATTCAACAAGCATTTTACTATATACCAAGTGCTTTACTAGGGCTATATTATGTTCTGGACCTCCATTTCCTAATTTATCAAATGAATTATTCTGTCCAGCTTTAAAATCCTGCCATGCACACACCTACACATTTATGCGTGTATTTATATTTTAATAAATATCTTGCTTTTATTGCCAAATCAACACAAATGTGTTTATTCCAAGAAATGTTCTTCAAAGTACCATGAATTTGAACTAAAGAAATTCAATATCACATCTTTATAGTTGCACCTAATTTAAAATCAAATATTGTTATTATACAATTTAATTACCCAGCTATTTTGTCTTCAAAATACTCATCTGTTTTCTAAAATTAAGATTTGAAGTCATTTAAACTATTCAAAATAATGTAAAGTCAGCCCTAATGATATCCCAAAGAGGAACTTTACAAATGTTTCATGCAATAATTGAATCATGATTTGATTCTGCAACTTCCAAAGTAACTACAGTGATGAGGATAGATGTCATTTATCAATATATGCAGATAGTTTAAAAGAATCATTTATATTATTTATAGTATCAGAATTATAAAATGCATTGAAGCCCAAATCAACCTCTATAGTTACCCAGTTATGAGACTTGAACATTGCTCAGAGTCTTTAACGAATTGTTAAAAATAAAAAAAGTTCTGTCTTCCAGCTGCTTCATGTACTCTAATCTATGGTCAATGTACTTCTCTTATACCCACATAGAGAAAAACACAGATTTTTTTAATAGAAATATAAAATTGCTTTGGACATACTGAAATATAAGTAGACAAATTTGGAACTTTTAAAATAAGAAGAACTCCTTGCCACAGATCTTCCCCTGAACAGGTTAACTTAATTAATCCTTGCTTGTTTTGTGTTGTCATTTTACCTTAGTTATACAAAAATCAGTGCTACAAATATAAGCAAAAGCCTCTGAGAAGATAGTTCCAGTTAATCAAAATAGACTTACCAAATCTATTAGTGCTTACCTGGTTTCACGTTGCTATTTAGAAACTGTCTCATTGTGGCAACTGTGTAGCTTGAATATGTGTGTGTATCTATGTGTCTGTGTATTGGTGTGTTTGTATGTATTTCTGCTGTCAATTCCAAAATCATTGGGTTTTATATGCTTTATTTAAGCAGTGATTTGAGAAAGCTGTTGTATATACTTTTCTCTTTTCCATATATTAATATACCTTCATTTCTATGGGGTTTTTTTCAAGTTAGTCTACATAGATTAGTCATTCTAATTTCTGTGAGGAATGGAAGACAACTGTGAAGCTAGAATTAGAATTCTAAGCAGTATAATCTCATGAACACACCCTTTATCTCATTTTTAGATTAATGTTTTACTTAATTGGAGACAAGCTGTTATGAAATGTCCATCATAAAAGTGCCTTCAGAAGTTTGAAATGTTAGTCACAGCTTCCCTACAATAAAGTCCCATGATTCCCATTTTATTCCAAGAGATGTCACTTGTAAATTTTAAAAAGCTACTCATCATTAGACTAATTCATTTTTGTTATTATTGCACAAAGATTTGAAATAAATTCTGTCTTCCTTCTTTTGATTAGAGTACCATACTAGTTTCTACACTTCCTTATGGAATTATACTTTAAGACCTAAGATATGCAGTGTAGGAGAAACCTAAATATGACCCAGTTGTTCCCTCTGTACAAGAAATATTTTTGGAAATATATCACAATCTGGACTCATTTATGTCCTGGCCTTATGTCTCATCTTCCTTATTATACTTTTATAAGAGGCTCTAATAGCTAAGGAGGAAGCAGAAAAATAAAATAAAAGATGAATAGTAGATTTTTTTAAATTTTAGAATAGCTTTAAACTATATTTTGTAATCTACTGAGGAATAAGCAGACAATTTGCATATCTACCTCTGCCTGTCTAATGTTTCATAATTTATCCCTCTGGAAAATCCTAGAAAACACAAAGACCATGTATTTTCCATTGAGATACACAATTAGATGCTTAACCTATACCTGGAACAATGTGATTTGAGCTGATTTGCAGAGGAACTATAAAAGCTGAAAAATCAGTTTGACAACATTCCTGCTGCGATTGGCCTTCAATAAATGTTTGCAGAGGTATTTGGAGGCCTTGCCACTTTAGTCAGATCACTGGGGCTTAGAAGATGATGCCTACAGTAAAACTTGAGTTCACTGCTTATCAGGGAATGTGTGAAGGCTCCCAGGCTGAAGGTTCATTAGGTCAGTCTGTAAGAGCTGTCAATCAGACCTAACTGGCAGGGGAATACTTTTTTTTTTTACGAAGAAGTAGAAGCAAAATTTTTTAACATAGGATTTTCTACATTGTATCCCTGTTGCCAGCACATTATACACACTAGGGAGTAGAATACTAGGCCATTATAATGTTCTGAATGTCAGCCTCTGGCCACCATTACTTATGAGCATGGCTACTACTATCCTCTTCATAATCATCATCATCACCTAGGTTGAATAGGACAGAATGGCTCACAAGACTGTAAGGAGATGGGGGGGACTTTTGCCATATTCATTAGCCCCAGTCTCTTACCACAGTAACAGAAACATAGTAGGTTCTGAGATGTTTGTTAATCTTAACTGAGCACCAAGACCAGAAAACATTGTGTGGATCTAGTATACATATGGCCTTTATCACCCCATTCCCCATTCTTCTTGGTCTAGCAAAATTAGGTAAAATTACTTCTTGTAACTCAATATTATTAGTATATATTGTTTATATTTAGTAAATCTATGTTATTTAACTTTTATTTTGGTATAACTATGAATTCAGCTTTAATAGAATACTTGAAAGGACTTTAAAAATAGATTATCACTTTAAAGGAAACCAAGAACGTCTGAATATGCAGTTTGTTAGGTTTTGTGTTTATGTTTTATTTAACATGAACATATTAGTTAATATTTATTAACTGTTTAGATGATTGTGATATTTATATCCATGTGGCAAATCACTTGATCCAGACAAAGGTAATCAGTTTTATATACCTGTTGTAACTTGAATAGACTGACTGATGGACGACAGAGTTGACCTCATCAAATATGCAAGAAATCCCAGTGAGATGACCAAAGTAAACAGTTCAACTAAGAAAGTGAAAAATTGATCATTCATATAAACTCTAACAGAATCATCAACATGATATGGCTAGATAATCCAAAATAAATTATATAGCTTTTTTAACTCTAATTTTAATGAACACCAAAATAAGCTAGAATTGTGTTCATGAATCTGTGTTCATTTCTTTTCCTTGGAATGAATTTCTTCTTTATGAAACAATTTCCTTCTCAGAATGAAGATTTAGAAAATCTGTTCCATTAAACATAAGTTGATTTTATTTCCAGGTGACATCTATTAGGATAAACATCATGAAAAGGCTACTGACCAAAATGTTGATTCCCTGGCTGACACCTGGAAGAAAAATAAACTTAAGTTTAATGGAGTAGACTTAGTGTCTAAATCCCTGTTTTGAGAAGAGTACACATTCATGAATATGTATTCATTGCTGAATTCAATAGATTCTAATAGTGAAGGACATCTGTATCATAGAAAGTACCATCTATTTATTAACCTACTACTTTCCAAAGAATGCAGCTTGGTAAGGAGTGTTGACAATAAACAGTTCACTCCTTTATTATGTGGCACATTCATCATGACCAGCATGATAATCAGTGAAATAAAAATGTGATCTGTGCATAATCTTTAGTTAATTTTTTATCCTGAGTCAATATTGTAAGTGGACCATTTGTGATTTTGTCTTATTCAATGTTCCCACTCTAGTGCCATATACCTGCTTATTTATTTGTACATTTCAAAGAATTATTTTTTTTCCACAATGGTAAATTATACTTACACAACAAGCGCTAATTCAAGATCAGCTACATAAATGGCCTGAGTACTATTTAAATGGTGATTGTACCTGATGTTTCAAGATAATCAAATGGCAAAAAGTTTCTCGTAGAAAAAGGATATTCATTTAACCCATTTTCCTCTACTTTCAGCCTAGGCACTAAGCTAGGTATCATATGTAACAATCTCACTACATCTTCACAACATTCCTGAGCATTCAGTTTTATTTTCCCAACTTTTTATTCCTCCTGATGATAAGGAGGATTAGAAATGTTAAACAGTTTGACCAAAAAGCTAGTGAGCTAGTGAGCTTTTGAATCAGAATCTGAATACTTGTTTGTCTATTTCCAAACCTCATGCTCTGCCATTTCCTTGCTGTGTGGCCTTTCACTTGGGAGCTCATGCAAAAGGTTTATGAGAGTGCTCAGATTTTCTTCAGTTATACTGCTAGGAACACTTATAGCTGAATTTTCAGTTTTTGCCTCAGATAAGACTAGTAACACTACTAAACTTTAAAGAATGACTGATTAATTTGTGAAAATATTCACTGGAATACTTTCAAGAGTTTTCAAATCATGGAGTTGAAAATTCATGCTTTGCTCTAGGCATTATTGATCCTGAGCCATCACATGCAGGTAGATGTAAATCCTTTTTCTTAAAGATCTCTGGTGAAAAACACTAGGCTTTTCTATAGCAATTTACCTCACTGCTGAAAAGACTTGCAGATAGGTTTAAGCAAGTTGTTAGGACCAATGCCATAATACCCAGTTCCAGGGAATCAAGCTAATAAAATTATAATCTCTGTTAAAATTGCAATCTTCAAAAGGTCCCTAAAAAGTACTTATAGGAAGTTTATGTGATTTTTTTTATATTTCTCTAGGTAGACACTTAAGTCTTAACATTCAAATGATCAGGCCTAGAGTGGTTTGCAAAGTGATTTATTTGCATTTGTATTCCCTTTATGGATTTTTTTTGGTGGGAGTGGGGTTGTGTTGGATTTTTTTTTTTTTTTAAGGAAAGGTGCAGACAGTAGTGAAGGCAAGCAGAGGAAGGCAAGAAGGAAGAGAGAGGAGAAAGAAGCATTTATTTTATTTTATTGTATTGTTCATCTTGGTTTTTTCTACTGGTTCCAGGACAAGAAACTGGAACCTTGGAATGTATGTGGACTGCACCTAAATGCTACTCTACCAGGGTGCAATCCTATATGTCTTAATCACAGATCTCTACCTTAAAAATAAATGACTAGAATGTTGAGAGTTGATGTAATATTCTAAATTATCACGGTTGTTTTCAGATTGCTTTACTCTTCAGTTTAAATATCCTAACCCATACCTGTTCTGTATTGTAACTGTTTGCTTATTTGTCCTTTTAACAAGACTGTGAGCAGTTGAAAGGGAAGAATTGTACCTCACTCATCACAGTATCTCCAGAATTTAGCATAATGCTTGACACAGAAGTGATCAATAACTATTTATTGAATTTATTTCACCAATTGTTACTGCTTAGATAAGCCTTTCCCCTCCTTTCTCACAAACACAAACTGCTGATTTCTCCATCTTGGTTATTATTATTTCTCTTTCATGGAGTTATCATGCCTTCTCTTTTTCACTTGTATAAACATAACTAGTTTCAGATACATTAGTTGTGACATGAATCTTGTTCTATTCTCATTATCAAAAATTCATGTCTCCCACATTCCCACTCTTTTTTACTTCCCATGGTCTGTCCCCCACACTGTAGGTCTTAATTATGTGCTATTTTATATTATTTTCAAATCTTTTAATATTTTTACCCTTGCTTCTCCAAACATTACAAAAAGTGGTCATGTTTTATACCATATTTTTCTCCTTTTCATAATGACTTAGATATAAACTAGACCAGGAAATGCCAAACTGTGTGTAGGCTAGGACCCAAATCTAACATTGATTTTTTTTTTCACTTTTAAATGGTTGAAAACAATCACATTCTTCTGAAGAAATTTATGTGACATGAAAATTAAGAAATTTAACTTTCTGTCAATATAGTTTTCTGGAACACACAACCACATTTATTTACATATTATCTATTCCTGCTTTGGAGCTATAGCAATAGAGCTGAGAAGTTGTAATAGATAACCTATGGTCCGCAAAGCCTAAAATATTTACTACCTGATGATTTAGAAAGAAAATATACCTGGAATAGGCCATTAATGAGTATTTATTGATTA
Source organism: Solenodon paradoxus (assembly GCA_004363575.1). Lineage (NCBI taxonomy): Eukaryota > Metazoa > Chordata > Mammalia > Eulipotyphla > Solenodontidae > Solenodon > Solenodon paradoxus. The sequence goes on along the minus strand of RJWH01004313.1, from coordinate 79,565 downwards.
AAGAATTCAATATCTAGGCACATCCTGGTGGCCTAGTGGGTTAATCCACTGCAGTGCAGACCACATTCATTCCTCAGTTCAAGACCTGGGGCCAGGGAAACAATCAAGATGGACAATTAAATAAATGAAGTGAAAAAAAAGAATTCTGTGTCTTATGACTATTCCTGTATCAAAATAGTCTGAAACAACTGGTAATTATATTCCCTTATAAGAAATATAATAATAAAAACAACCCTGACTCACATAATGTAGTGGACTAAAAGGATCTTGCACTTACTTCCTCTCCATAGACAAAACAGAATCACGTCTGGATGTACACTATAGCTTTAGATAAATGAAGATTGGTCTACCAGCACCTCCACAAGGAAAAGTGATAGAAAACATAGGAAAGAGTAGAAAAAGCTGAGACATGGTCTCACTAGGATTGCCACCCAAGCAGTCTGACACAAGATCTTGAAGGCATCAGTAATACAGCTCTTTCCAAGGACTGAAGGGTTTACTCCACGTTGGTGCCAGGATCTAGGACTGCCCCCTAGAGGGGGAGTGCTCACATGGTGGTGTGGGAAACAAAGGAGCTTTCCTTTGGAGAACAATAGAACCCTAGGAAAGAGAGATTTCAAGACAGTGAGTAAGGGGAGCCAACAGATGAAGTGTGCACAGATCTAACAAGAATTTTAGAAGTAGCACTGGGGGATATACTATGTTGGAATGGGGTCAGTGTCAAAATCCCTGCCCCTCCACCATCAGCAGCTTGTGGACAGTTTATTCTCCTGGTTATGGTTCTCATGGCTGCCAGGATAGGAATCATTCAGGATATCAGCAGGCATTCAGAGCCTTATAAACCCAACTCAGGCTTTCCTGCAGAGCTCAGTTTATAGAACTTGTACCTCTGTTGCTGCAACTCTACTGATCCATATGATTGCCTTCCTCCTGAATTTCCCAGACCTTTGCTGCTGAACTGCCACCAGCCCCGTCCTTTACTTTGGAAATTGAAATCATGGCATGGAACTATTACATCAAGATAGGGAAATAAAACCCTTTAGCCTAATCCGTAGAAATAAATGCAGAATACAAATAAATAAGTAAATAATGAAGATAGAAATTTCCTCCAAATGAAGGATCAAAAGAAAACCCCAGAGAAAAATCCTATTGCAGCAGAATTAAATAAACTATATGAAAATTTCTTGATGATTCTGTCTGAAATTAGGAAAACAATGGATGAACAAAATAAGATCAACAACAAAGACAGAAAATATGAGAATGTTCCAAAGAGAATTCATAAAGTAAAATTGTGAAACATAATCAACAAGTGCAGTAGCACAATGGGAGAAACTTCTAATAGAATCAGTGAGCCAGAAGATAGGGCTGAGGAAAGCACCCAAGCAGACCAGTAAAGAGAAAAAAGAATCAAAAGAAATGAAGATAGCATAAGTGACTAATGGGATAATGTCAAGAGGATTAACTTTCACATCATAGAGGTTCAAGAAAGAGATAGGGAAAGGGCAGAAAACTTAACATAAGAAATATTGGCTGAGAATTTTCCTAACCTAGGGAAAGAAACAGACATCCAGATCCAAGCAGCTAAAAGAGTTCCAAAAAAAAAGAAACCAAACAAATATACCAAGATATACTATTATTAACAAACCAAAAATTCAAGATAAAGAGAGGACCTTAAAAGCAACTAGAAACAAATAATTCACATATAAGGGAACCCCCATAAGTTTATGTGCAGATTTCTCAGCAGAAACCTTAAAGACCAGAAGGAATTAGCATGATATATTCAAAGTGATAAACCAGCCTTGCAAAAAGTACTAAAGTGCTTTCTATAAAATGAATGAAGAAGCAGCAAGACACCAAAAATAAAAAAAATAAAAATGTGTGGAAGAGGAGAGAAAAAAATGTGGAATGTTAAAATGAGCTTGAAATCAACTTGTTTTTCATTTAAGATAGGTATAAGCAAAACAACAATGATGAAACATCTCAATTTGTGAGAAAGGATCTTATCCAATAGAGGGGGAGAGGGAGAGAGGGAGAGGGAGAGAGGGAGAGGGGGAGGGGGAGGGGGAGGGAAAGAATCTGCTTTTTGGAATAAGATGGAATGACCTAGAGGGAATTATGCTTTATGAAATGTCAGGAGAGATTCAAATATCCCATGATTTCGCTCAAGTGTGGTTTGTAGAGGTAATTAGACTGTTGGTGATATACCTAATTTAATATACACAGATGTTGATTTGTTGACTTAAATGATTGTACACCTTAAACCAATATAATGTTAAAATGCAATATTGTTTCAAAATTTTAATTAAGCATAAATAAAACAAGAAGAAAATAAGAAAGAAAGAAAAGCACCCCTTGGAGCACAGATAATTCCTGTCTTTGAGAAGTACAAAATGTTTCATTTTCTTCATCTCTGGTAAACAAACTTATTTATCTTAACTGTTTGATACATTCTCAGCATTTTCAGAACCTCTTCTTGTGGACGTTCTTAGGAATAGGGTAGATGATTATCATTCTGGAATAGACTAGATAACTTCTAGTATTGCATAGCCCAGTGATTCCTGGAATCTCCTCTATATGTAAACTTTACTTTCTTAGAAATGAGAAGCTAGATTTGTGAAAATGAAATCCCTCATCCCCAATATTCCTTGATTCTCCTTTGTTAGGACCCCCACGCCTCCACCTTTGGTTTAATATAGTTCTGCTAATTAAATATTAGATCATTAAAGTTCACAGAGTTGAAACACGGAACAGGTTTGATTTAGTGATGAATGTCTGTGGTTTATCAGCTTTTCAAGAGGCATAATCCCAGCTTCAACCTTATCTGACAGGTAGTCAGCCTAGCAGGTCCGAGGATAAAACCCAGAGCATCTCATGTTTTCAGGCATGACTTGCTATTTATCTTCTGAGGCATAATTTACAATTGCCCTGTAAAAACAACAGGTAGGGTTAAATAAGTAGAAAAGTTCCCCTTTTGTTTCAATACAATTAATTCATTTACTGTGCAGTTGTCCACGACTTGGCTTAATTCTGCATAGGTATAGTTCAAATGAGGGAGGGGAATCCCCCAAACATAACTTAATTGATTAATGTAAATTATTCTTTTACTCACTGAATATGTAAGGTATGTAAATTTAGTGCTGCTGTCAAAAGGTAGCTCGGTGCCATTAGTTTCTGCAGCAGACTAGGCCTACTGCATCCTGTACTGCATTTTCAGAGAGGTAATGCTAATGACAGCTTGAGCAGTCGCCTTAATGAGCCAGAAAGGTGTTCTTTTTTATTCCTGTTTAGCTGCTTAGAGTCATCTGAAATAGAAATCATCAGTAGATATTACAGAGTGGAAAAAGACATGGGTTATCTTATCAAAGTGTTTCTCCAGGCATGTTAGATTGAACCACCTATCAGTTATTTGCCAGGAAAATGACTTGTCGGTGCTATATAGGTGATGTGCCATCTTGAAATGCAAGTTTTAGATTCTAATTATCATGCTAGCTAAGTAAATACAGTCATCAAGCTGCATCTCTCTTGGTCATTTTGGGAAAGGTTGTAGGACTTCACAAATTGGTCACAAAATTGCTTTAGTATTGTAAATCTAAAGGGAACAACATGACCCATTTTTTTCAAAAATAAAGCACTGTGTGTGAGTCATCAGTACGATTTTTAAAATTCATCTGTGTGCAGCATTTTAAATAAAATTCAGTTCAATGGAATCTTTACTTCATGTCTTTAGAACTCAACACATAAACATTAACACTTAAAGACAAATTTTCTGTAGCAAAGTCTTTCATTCTAAGTGAAATGCTTACATTTTCTTAGTAATTTCACTCTGTTTAGAGATAAGTCACATCACATTAAAATTGAGAAAGTTATGTTGGAATTTTGGTTTAAGCCATGAAATATATACCTAATTTATTATGATGTGTTGATTTAGTTATAAAATGTAGCTGTACTTTTCTCATGGATTCAAGAACAGTGGTGATCTAAAAGTATAAGTTTACATGTAAGTCTCTCCCCTTAGCCAAAGATTTGCATAATAAGCTGCCAAAGTTCATCTGGGGCTTATGATGGAAGTGAAATAACAAAGGTATAAACACTCTCAGCTAAGTCCCCTTTTGTCACCGTTGTACACAATCCATGTCTCATCTTGCCTAATCTTAATTAAATTATATGTCTCCTGGGTCTGAGGGCTGAAATTCTGAAATTCCACCAATATTTAAGAGCTTAAAAATTGTTTTTGAATAGAAATTGTAGTGTAGCATGAGCTATGACTTCAAAAAAGTCTGTGCCGTAGTATTAATTTTTTCCATTGAATGAGTGTACTTTTTAAAAAGCATATATCCTTTCATATTTAATAATCCATTGTGTTAGAAAAAGTTATACAAGTGAATCATCTCTATATTTTTCAGAAGGTGAATTGAATAATTACTAAATTGAATTACATTTAGACTTCAGCTATGATGTGAAATTATATTTCCCTACGAATAACTTATTGAAATCTCATATTGATTTCTTTGCATGTGTTTGACTACTGAAGTGAAGTATGGGGCCTATTCTGGACTATAGATTCAGTGTTTAGGTAATGGGCGCTTTAACCGATTACAGATCTTCGTGAAGTTTATAATGAAACACACTAATGAGCTCCTCTTCTCACTGACATCATAAATGACAAAAACTCAGTTCTCTAGGTGTAAATCAATGATAAGTGGAAAAGTGGGTCTTCAAGCAGTTACTTATTTGTGGAGTTTTTCGAAGTTAGCCTGCCTAATACATTTCTTATAAGGAGAAACATTTCATGAAAATTAATCCGTTGGAATTGTCACGATTGTGTAAAAGATCCCTCGAGAAGCATGATACGCATAAATTTAAAGCATTCAATTGGCAAATGCTTACTGCTAGTAAAGCTACAAATTCTATTTCAAAGTTATATACTTATGGAGATGGTAATTGTAATATATCATTTGTCAAATTTTATTCTTTTTTTCAAAACCCCAAAGAAAATATGATATTCTACTATGTCTTTGAATCTCTGATTATGTAAATTTATTTATGTTAATCTTTAACATGTTACTTGGTTTCTCTGTGGCTCTGTTTTCAAGCTGATGATGCTAAAATCTTACGTTAATTCACATCTAGGCATATAGGTATACTTGAAATCGCCTACTTTGAAATTGTAGTTCTTAAAGTTAGTTCTAAGAAATGTAATTATGTAAAGGCTATTTTGAATGAAATATTGAATTAATTATTAGAAGCACACTTAATTTTTCAATGCATCTCAAAATAGTAGATTTGGGAAATGATGCTTTTCTGCTTTAATTTTAAATGTTACACATTTTATAGACAAGAAGCAAGCTTATTCCTATATTAGGCAAGTCAGATTAAATTCTAGTTCCATTAATTCAGAGAAACTAGGCTCATTGGATTTTGATTTAATGCTGGTTAAAAAAATAACAAGATAAGCAAATTCTTGGTTCCTCTCTACAATTTCCTTTTTTTCAGTTTTTTTCTTGTTTCATTAAATCTTCCGTTAGTTTGTGAGAGAATGCCATGGAATTTCACTGTTCTTTAATTCCATTCCTTGGTGGTCATTTTTAAACATCAGTCTCCTTCTATAAAAGGATAAAGGAAAGAACTGCTTGGACTTACAAAATGTTTTATATACTGTTCCAAAGATTAGTTATATTTAAATTAGGCAATGCCCCCTTTTCTCTCCTACAAAATCAGTTAGTAGTACTATATATTTCCCTTTTGAATCAGGAAAAGAGTGAGCAGTGTATCACAGTTCTCTTATCTATGTAGCAAATCTATAATTCTTGAGTCCTTCCTCCCAATCTCCACCCTCCTGGGGACTACTCCCAGATTAGTTGGCGGTCATCTGAGAATTGCACAAGCAGTTATGATCATATCGTATACCTTTCTGCTGGAAAGGTGTTTGTTTCTTCCCCAGACAAGTGAAACTTGAGCTAAACCCAGACATCAGGGAAAAAATAAAATAAAGCCAGTTCAGGGAGTCATTTTGCTATCTGAGGGTTCAGAGATCAGGGCAAAAGAGAGGAGGAAAAGCCTTAGCATCTACTCCAGAATTGCTTTTGTCTGCTAAATTTCAATCTAATCTCTTTCTGCCACATCATCAACATTCAGTGTATACCTCATACATGAAAGCAAAATACTAACCATGGTTGGATTTCTTTAAAATTCTGCCCTTCATTTGTTTCCTTTGCGTGTTCTATTTCCCCAATTAACTTTGTGAGCCCTGGGCAAGTTAGTTAACCTCTCTGAGCCTCGAAGGCCTCATCTATAAAATGAGTGGTTTAGAATAGATGATCTTTATGATTCCTTCCATTGCAAATTTTCTATGCTGTGGAAACTCAAGGCTGTAAAGTATATGAGAGTAGGAGCCGATTTATTTTAATCATTTTTTTATCTCCCCACAGGGCCTAATGTACCTTTGAGTTCACTACCTTGCTCCTGCTATGTGAAGGAGAGAATAGATTTTAAAGATAACTCTAATATGTACTAAACTAGATTAGAAATTAGACATTCCATTTTAATTGGAAGGCAGGTTATTTATTAGGTATACATGTCATATGAACTTCCATGTTTCAAAAGAATAAAAATTGTGAAAATGAATCATTGGGATAAGATTATGAAATTACATTTAAAGAAACAATGCTTTAATAACTGACTATGAAAGGGTTGTGGGTTGAATCGTGTCCTCCCCAAAAGATAATGTTGATGTAGCAATCCTTGGATACCTGTGAATATGACCTTATTTGAAAATAGGGTCTTTGCAAATATAATGAATTTAAGAGGAGATCATATTAGATTAGGGTGATCCCTAAATGATGGGTATCATTATTAGAAGGTCATTTGGAGACCCAGGGATACAGAGACCTATAAGAAGAATACCATTTGATAATCAAAGTACGAATTGAAGTGATGCAGCTCCACATAAGGGATGCCAAGGGCCGGCAGGAGCCAACAGAAGTTAGAAGAGAAGCATGAAATAGATTCTCCCTCAGAGACTAGAAAGAACCAACCCTACTAGTACCTCAGTTCATGCTTCCAGCATGTAAAACAATAAGCGAATACATTTCTGTTGTTACCCTTTCTGTATCTTACACTTAAGCCTAGGGGTAAGCAGAAAGACTGTTCCTAAGAGTTGTCATCAATTTATTGATAGCCTCGGTTTGTAGTAATTTATTATGATAGCCCTAAGAAATTAATGAGAAGGTTTGGACACTAGCCTAGGAAGAATCCTTAAGCAATACAACTCTATCTGGGTCAGTCATAGATAAAGATCACTGTAGGGCATCTACCCTCAGCCTTTAGAACCTCTTTAGAAATCTGGACAGAAAATGACCATTAAAGATCTCTTTTTGTGTGACTCAAAATTACTTAAGAGATCATGAACTATCTTATAAAAACTTTAATCAACCTGAGCTAGTCATATTTGTTAAAGCTATTACTGGTCTCTTGAAAGTGATCTTTAACCCAGAATTTTATGCCCACAAGCCTAAGGGTAAGATGCAAAAAGACTCTTCCTAAGAGTTATCACCTGTTTATTCATAAACTTTTTTATTCCTTTGCCTGTTTCTGTGGTCCTTTTTAAGTTGACCACTTATACAGCTGTATGTACATGTACAAGTCTTTTGAGCTCAAAAATATTTTTTCAAAGAATGAATAATTAGTAAAACAATTTAAACTGTTTACTTCCACATTAGGACTAACCTCTCTACCTAGGAAATTATCATCCATGTTTCCAACATGCAGAGCAAATATCTCATCTTACATCCTATTAGCAATGACTGTCCTATTTGGAAGTAATCTACTTCCCACAATTTCAGCTTTCTATGAAATTCCCTTGATGCTTATCTTTATTGTCATTTCTTTTTTATATCATTGTGACTTAGCTCCTCATTGAGATTGTTGTTAGAAGATAGGAATTGTAATTCATACTCTTTTGTATTCCTACACAACACCTGAAATACACAAAGAACAGTGTATGGGTACCAAAATGTAGGTTGTAATGAACATTTTTCAATTATTGTAGACTAATTATGTCAGGATCAACAAGTAATTCACCAATTAACTGGTTCTAAGGTTAGCCTTAAACAACTCATCATTATTTGACTAAATTAAGGCAATTATATTCTGAGATGCCAACTTGGAATTTCTGGTTAATTGTAGTTGGCATAATGTATTCTCTGGTCTGTTATTTTCAAGTTATGTTATGGCTTTGAAAAGTAATATTTAAAAATGTCGTAATTTTAAAAAGTAATATTTGTAAATATAATTGGCAAAACTATGGCATCATTGGCCAATGAAAAGAATCGCTGCCAGTTTGAGAAAAGAAATTCAAACACTATAGTATACTAGAAATTGCAGACTTCCTTACAAAAGTGATGGATTAATGAGCACATACCACATTATGAAAGCTAGTTATAGTTTGCTTAACCCAGTCTCTCTCTTTATGGCATTCTCTATCTTCTTAAACAGCTAGGACATAATAACATTTAAAAAATTAAAATATTTCACATAACCAAGAACCTGATATGAAATGAGCAACATTAAGCACAAAACAATTGAAGCTTCAGATACTGGAGCAGGCAAGAATTTTAAACAGTCCAATTGAATAAAGATGCAACATTGTTGTACTTCTTCAGATGCAGCAATAATCATGCTCAGAGGTTAGCAGGAAGAGATTTTATAACAATAATAATTCCCAGAACCATTTTTCTCTTGTGACTCTGACTCACAAAGGTGAAGATTTTATTTGACGATTTGTTATGATGCAGCTACAGAAAGCAGGGGGAAGATTTTGGCCAAAGGGAGGACCTTCACAAAAATCTGTGAGAGAGAGAGAGATTGAGTGGGAGAAACTAAGAAATTGAGAGACAGAAAAGAGGGAGGAGAAGGTGCATGCGTGTGCGCACACACAAACACACACAAAGCTTTACATTACCAGTGACCAATCAAAGCTGAAAATTTCCCTTGCATGTTGTCATTCATTGCCATTCATATTTAGAAAGCAGACTGCTGTGATAATTGATTTGATGGTCCTGTTTGAGTGGAAGCACTTCTGGGCATAGCAGGCCTCAGAGATGCCAAAAAGGAAGAAAAGGTGGGAATGAAATAATGCACGACTTTCTCCTCAGAGGCATGTGGCCCAGTTTTTAAGAACGGGAAAACATGCTCTGGGGTGGGGAGGGGATAATGGGAAGAAAAACCTAAAGAACTTAGTAATAAATACAAAAATGACTGTATCACTGCAGTCAGATAAAAATAGACATTCAAACCGAGACAATGAGAGGACGTATTTTACTGACAGGTGAATAATAGAGGAGCATGGTGGAAACAATCTGTTTTTTAACAGAATCTCTCCTTGGGAGTACCTTTTTTGCTGTTCTTTTGTATAGTGACAAAAGTGATTTCGTTTCTTAAAAGAAACTTTTAATTTTAAGCTTTTCATACTAGATTAATAGTTCAGGAGAAAACAAAAACAATAATTGAGAATGAAAAGCTATATATATATAATATATATAATATATATGCGCCTGGATTATCTGAACATCACTGAATTATTTTCATGAAGCAAAAGGTAATAATGAAATGGGTTCTTAGATTTGTGAGTGGAGAGTAGTGTTCAGCCATTGCTTCCTGGTGATATGAATAAGTTAAGAGACTAAAGTGTCAGTAGAAGGGAGGAAAAGAAAGAGAGTTCGTTTTTTTAAGTACCACATTCACTGCCTGACCTCTTAATCACAACTGCCAATTGGATTGTGTGCCCCGTCATCAATTTAAGGACCTAAACAAAACCAGATAAAAGATAGTCCTGTCAAAACATATTTTTTTAATCAGAACTTCTTTGTCTTTTGAAAGAAATGTAGTTATTTATGTTCAAAAATAGCTCAATCATTTACTTTGTTCCCTTTTTCTTTCCTCTTGTCCATCTTTATTTCTTTTCTCTCTTGTTCTATTTTACTACCTGTCTTTACTTAAACATACAGAGAAAGTCTGTGTTCTGACCTCAATGAATCAAACCAAATCTATGTCATACATATGCAGACATTATGCAACTATCAGTGTCTTCACACCCGATCACATGCATCACAGTTTCTGTTCTGATAAGTTCCTCAGTCACAGTGAGATAGCATTATGAGTGAAAAAAAAAGAAAAGTAAAATCTCAAATATATTGCTTGCTTTTAAAAGACTTATATGAAATTAATACAGCAAATGTAATACTATCTCAATATAATGTGTGGCAACATTTCTCAAATTCTGTAAGAAAAAAGAAAATCAGCCTAATGAGAACTGCCTGTGAGTTTATTAATATTTAGATTTTCTGATTTCACCCCAAATCTACTAAACCATAGTGTATAGTGTCTAGGACTATATATTTTTACAAATGCCATTGATCAATATTATTATTATTGCCTACATCATTTTATTACTATCATCCAAGTTTGAACACCAGAGAAAAGGCTGAAAAACAATAGTTTAGTCAAATAAACTGGATTCTAATTCATTTTCTACCATTACTGTGTACACCTGGGCAAATTATTTAGTCTCCTTAACTCGGTTTTCTCCCCCATCAAATGTACATAACAATGCTTATGTAAAAGGATTGTTCTGAGGATTAAATGCCTTAATGGATATAGAACACTCCACACAGTACCTAATACCAAAATATGATCAATTCTGTTGAAAGTTTATGTTTTATAATTGAGAGACAGCCTTTTCTATGAGTTTTTTCTTTTCTAGTATTTGCTCTATTTAAATACTATGTTCTACTTCAATATTAACCTGTATAGTACTTTTCATGTCTCAAAGAGTTTATAAGATTAAAAATCATATCCGTCATTTTATCTTTCCCAGTGGGGAAACAAAATTGCCTTAGACTAAAATAATGGTGCATGCTTATTCCCATAGAATATCCTTATTCATTTTAATAGTATGTTGGAAACCGCACTGCATAGTGTTTATATGTAAATTGGTAAAGAACATTGATATTGAACTTATGGAGTTGGGGGTGGGGAATCTCCTAGAATATCAGTATGACACTGTAAATAACAAAAGAAATTAAGTGTGACCAGCAGCACCAACTATCTTACACCCAATGATAATTAACTGAATAGTAAATATTATCATGTTTAACTGGGGCGTTTTTGCCTTCTAGTCTGGAAGAGAAAAAAGATCTCTAGGTTTTATATATAATATATATGTATATATATTTATGTATGTATGTATGTGCATATTTTCTGTGCCTTCTAGCTCTGTATCTCTGGACAGTTCAGGCTACTATTACCCAAATACCATAGCTACCTATCATTTATTTCTTAAAATTCTAGAGGATAGGAAATGCAAGATCCAAATGCCAGCAGATCTTAAGGCTGAGAGCCCTCTTCCTGGCTTGTAAACACCCTTCTTCCTATGAGCTCATATGACCCAGAGAGAGAGAGAGAGAGAGAGAGAGAGAGAGAGAGAGAGAGAGAGAGAGAGAGAGAGAAATGAGCTCTCTCTTGTGTCTTCTTTAAGGAAACTAATCCAATTCATGAGGGCCCCATCTTTATGAACTAATTATTACCCCACCTCCAAATACCATGACATTGGAGATTAGGCTTAGGCATATAAATTTTAGGGGTACACACATATGCAGTCCATAATACTCTGTTACCTCAAACAAACCTCTTACCCTCAGTGCCTCTTATCTGTAATATAAGGATAAATTATATTTCTCCTATCTTGGAGCGTTGAAGTGAGAAGAAAATGTAATGTATGTAGAAACCATTTGTAAACTGTTAATTTCTATAGACATGTATGGTATTATTTCATACCTTTTCAAAGGGACTGAAAACCCATTTTAAAATGTAGTTAGCTTTTGACAATGATTGCCTTGTCATTTTCCAGGTAAATCCAAAGAATAGATGAAATTAGAATTCTTCATTTATCAAATCCTTGTTGTGCCTTCCTGATTTTTGCTTGAGGTGACCAAACTTTATTGATGCATTTTTATAAAGCTTTTATTGAATATTCCTTGGTCCAAAAGCTTTCAGCTTTGTGGCTTTGAAGCTCCAATTCCTTAATCGATGCCTGAACTTGTGAAGCTTGAAATTTGTCATTTGGCATTGACTTATGTGTAAATTTGAGTCAAAGCTCAGTGTCCTTTAAACATCTCGGAGAAGATTTTTAGCATGGCTTCATTTTTACTGATCTAGCTATGTATTTGTAAGTACAAATTGCCACTTTTATACTCAAGAGCACAAAGTGGTCATTGCACCTGCCATGAGGTAATTGAAGGTGCAAAAACACTTCTACAAAAAGGTCTTTATAACACTCCCTTTCTCCAGTATCCTTCCCCTCCCTTTTCTGTGTATACAGAAAGAGGAGAGATAATGTTATTCATAGGCTCTGAATAAAGGTCAGTATTTCTTTTCAAGAAGGATAAACTGCATCTAATTTTTGCTTGTCTTAAAAAAATACACAAGATAGTCATCTAAAACAAAAATTGATAAAAATGACAATGTCTTTCAGCATCACCACTTTACCACAATAATAATACTCTTTACCTAAACAAGTAAGTATTTATGATTATGAAAAACAGCTTTTAAGAGTCAATGATGGAATTTACAGTACAGCTAAAGTTTTTAGTCACCTGAAACTTTGTCTGCTAAAGATACTCTAGACCAAGATAATTAATTAGCTTTAACATGGTTCAATATGGTTTGAATATGCCCTTCTTTGTTCTTAGAATCAGAGTTAGAGTATGGTTTCATTTCTTACATGAAGCCAACCTTAACCTACAGCTTATCTGTTCCATGAATTGTATATCTGTTGCAACTGTCTCGTAAAATTATCTAAGCTGTATAATTTTGTTTCTTAGCCTTTTTCTTGAACATCACTTGTAGCCTTTTTAAGCACTGCCTAAAAATTATTCACAGAACTTCATTGTATGCTTCTAGATATCTATTTGTCTATCTACACACACATACACACACACACACTATTTAGCCTGGCCTGTACAGATAATCTATATGTTCCTAGTCCATTGCCAATGGGCAAGCATGCCCACACACCTGCACCCCCACCACCCCACCCCGCCACCCCAAGCCAGATTCAGCAGATTGTTATTTTTTTATTTATATGGTCAGTTTCCTTTGCTTAGGTAAACAGTATAATTTAATGCAGTTGATCTACTCATTTTCCCTTGAATAACTAAATTATAAGAGAACATCTGGAATTCTCCCTCTATCACTGTAAAGCTAAAATGTGTTAAAATAGTACTCAAGTAACTGATTTTTGAGGCCTAGTACTCCTTATAGGCCACCAGTAGAAAGGTTACAGATCAGAAATTCGCATAATTATTTAGTTTTCTTAATTAATTTGACAGAAAATAAGACCTTAGACGATGACTGAAAATGTATTAACAGTGTAGAGAGGGCAAGAAAGATGATCAAAATCTGAGAGCATGTTTTCAAGGGAAAGCTGTCATATATTAAAAATACAGTTTGGACTTTCTTTTCCTCCTGACAAATGTGTATCTGAGGCAAGTTTACTGTTTTGTTTCATTTTATCCCTTTCTTGACACAACAATATCCATGATGATGACAAGTCCTGGAAAGTGTCATTCTTATACATTAGGAAATTATTTCCTAATTAGGTGGCCAAATGTTAGATAACTGCAGCTTGCTCCCTGTCTTCAAACCATAGAAACAGTAACAAAGATACCCAAATGAAACCAAAGAAGTACATGAAAAGCATTGAATTAGCAGGACAGAAACTATCCCAGAAGGTTACTGCTAAAATTCAGCTATACCAGAAAATATTAGAATGCAACTTTACGAAGATTGAGTAACGCATTGATTTTTAAATATTGCCATTTTGAGTCTTAAGTTAATTCGAATGTTAACAGGAAACAAAAGCATGACAATGTTTTAGTTTGCTATCTTCACAGAAAGTAATAAAATGAATGAAATTGTTTTCACCCTCACCCGTATATTCCAGTTCCTTATGACCCTGAAATGGGAGAAGCTTTTGAGATAGTTTTATCTTTGAAAGAGAGAAAAGAAGCCTCATAATTTTATGTTCCATAAATTAAACTTTATAACTGATACTTTTTCATATTTAAAAACTCTAAAATAAAGAGAAAAATGCAACTCTGAAGTGTGGTTTCTTTCATTTCTATGAAGAGCTTACGTTGTTGGACAGGAAGATAGTGCCCTAATAAAAGCTGGCTCAACTGAATTCATTTGAGTAATTGTGAGAATATTGTTAGACATGTTGGCCAGAAGGAAACCCGAATTTGATTACCCCAAGGTGATCTGAGAAAGGGAGGTGAGCTGAGTGAGCGTTCTTCCCAGAGTACTCTTACTGAGGAAGAGAAAGAGAGTTAAATTTGAGGATTTGGCCGCAATCCACTAAAATACTATTACTGAGAAGCAACTGATATATGGTAATATTCCTTCAGAAGATAAAAAGAGGACAGAATGGAGTTGGCCCTCTTCCTCTGGCCTGTTCCCTCCCCCAACTCAAGTTTTTGAGCTCCTCCATGCTACCATCCTCCCCCTTTCTCTGGTTCAGTCATTTTGTGAACTCTTACCACATTCCCTACCACATCCTGTTTATACTCTATCTTTTGCTTTCTTGCAGTTGTTTAATATTATATAAAGTGCTTTTCCAATTGCAAGTAACAGAAGCATGCTGAGGTTTTTTCCTTAGATGATAGAGTATTCATTAAACTTGGGGAAGAAGTAACACAGGGGTTGACCAGCTACACCTCATCAAAATTAGAATATCTCAGTTGCAACAATGATTCTGGCAGTCTGACAGAACCTCTGGTGACATACTGACCACCTTGCCAGTAGTCTTCCTTTAGGAGCACGCATCTGTTTTGTCTAACTTTGCATGTGCCTTACTAATCTCTACTCTCGTGCTTTGCTATTATGGTGACTAGCTGTTCCATTTTTAGTTTTCTGTTTAATACTTCCTTGTACTACCTTAACAATGAATATACTCTGCCTCCTTTCTACATCAAGGTGCCTGCTTATTTATGGCTGCTACTTCATGTTGCTTTTTCTTAACATCATTTTTCTCTTAACTTCCGCTGCTACCTACCATTCTTCTCATCTGCATATATTTCATTGCTTTCCCCCTGGAAAGGTTGAATTGGTTTGGTTCAAAACAGGTTTCTGCTGAAAAAGCTCTCCTGACAGTTCCAGTTATTTTTCTTTGGCACATAGCCATTATCTATTGTGATTGGGTTCATATGATGCCAAGCGTTGTGCCTATATATGCAGTACTTTTTCAGAAGATGATGCTTAGTTATCTTAGAAAAGGGCAATATAACCTATTTGTTCATGCACAAAATATTCTATATATAAAGACATCATATTAGGGGACTTGAGGTATTAAATGGTTTATTCTTAGCACATATGATTGAATCTATCAATGATGATATATACATATCAGTTTATATCATTAAGAAAGAAATGCTGCCAATTAAGCCACAGCACACCATTGATTTGATAGATGAATCCTTGTCTCAGTGGTATTTTGTGAGAAAATATACATTTTAGAAAAGGTGAAACATGGTGTCTATTTTATATCTGATATTGTCAGGGGATCAAAGTGGGTGAAATGAGACCCCAGAGAAGGTCCCTGAGGACTGACCCACAGAGTGGGGAAAAGGCTAAAGGTCAGGGGCTGGATCATAAATCTGGTCAGACAAAAGATGTCTAGAGCATCAGCAGCTAGGTATCTGCATATGAAGAAGAGTTCAGTCACTGGTTGTTTGGGTCAGGGACCTGACAAATCTCAGAAGGGAATCCACGGAAAGGGAAGAATAAGTTCTATTGGTTTGAATAACATGTATATATCAGGAAAATCTATTTCTGTTAAATCCCCACTTCTCTTCTCAGATCAATTCAGCTGTTTGTTTTGTCTTGGAAAATGCTCCTTATACATTACTATCTCTGGAAGTAGAATCATATTATAAAGCAAATGAAGTATATTGTCTTTGAGGTGCCTAACATATGATGGTCAGGCAAAATTAAGCACACAATTGTGATATATTGATGAATAAGTTCTAGCTGCTAACTACTTTTTTGTTATAGGGAAGGTAATATACCTTTATTATAATCATGACTCAATATGTCCTTTAGTCTCCACTATGTTAACAGAGCAAAGTCCCATGTTAATGTGATTAGAATGGAAGAAAATCCTTACCAAACTCCCTTTGCTATCACACAAATTGACAGAGCATGGTACAGGTGCCTGTGTAAGAAGATTTCTCCCAGGTAGGTTATCTTCACAGTATCAAGACACTGCTTTACTCCAGCTCTATAGATGTAAATCATGAGGTAGTTATTTGGCAGCACCACATTTTGAAGTTTCCACTGGATTTTTTATTTTTTCAGCTGTCGCCACATATCTTGTATAAAAAATAATTTGGTAAAACTACTGGATAAAATTACGTTGGGTGAAATAAAGCGTTCTGAGAACTCTCTTGCTAAATCTCTGGGTACTACCCATTGGTTCCACAGCTATGATATCCCAACACAGCAAGTATGAGTTTCAAGTTATTGTCTTGGGACATTTTTACCTTCTGAGACCCCAGCATCTAAGAAAGATTACTCTCTTAGATCTTTCTTCCTATATGTTTCAAGGTTACTGTGATCCCAGCTCAACACCACAGGATTTCTTTGAAATGAAAAACAAGAAAAATCCTAGCTCAGAAAGACAGCAAAGTGCCTAATTATAAGTGTTATTACACTAGACACATCATGAAGAGAATTTCATAAGGGGACGAGTTCAGTTACTGAAAGTAAACTAGACTCTGTTACACTGTGGGGTAAAGAATTCATGTCTCCAGTATTGTCCTTAGCACACATATAAAGAATCATACTGGTTATCCTGAACTTTGCACATCCTGAGAATGAGCTTAACTTTAATGATAAAGACTTCTCTCCTCTTTTACACAGCACGTTTCTATCCATTAGTTCAGTACTTCTGTTATACATATTCCAGAATCAGGTAACAATGTCTATAAATATAGTTGGATTCAGTGTTTTTGTTTTTGTTTTTTAGTAGGGGAGACTTGTTTTAGGGTGAATTATTGGCCTGTTTCCAGGTGAACTAAATGACTTATATTTATCCTTTTGTGATGTATAGCTTAGTCCTTATCCTTAGTCCATTCTAGAGATCCTCGGACATGTGTTCTTAAATCTTCCTCTTCTGCTCCTGTACATATGCCAGGTCTTTTACTCTAACAGTCTATTTTCTACTCCCCAATAAAGAAAATGGCTAATGCGTAGGAGACACTACAGGCTGCTGTTATCCAAAATTAATTTAGCAGAAATTCCCCCACCAAGCCCCCTCCCCAAATCCTGCATCAGGGAAAAAGAAGTCTCATCAATCCTTTTGTCAGCATTTAAGTAACTGCTTCCCCATGGTTTCAAGCTTGCTAATTTGAGTTCTCTTTCTATAGAGTGAGGCACATTCACAGACCATTGTACAGAGACAAAAACTATTCTGTGGTGTCATGGGTTTTCTAAATAAATAGAATAGTGACTAAAACCCGATTACCTGGAAATCTAGAAAAAAATGATGCATTGAAGGACCTCACCTAGCCTCTTTCAAAGACACTGTCTTTCTCAAGCTTTGACATTTCCAGAGACAGTTAACAGACAGTTTGCGAGTTAAAGCAAAAAATTCATGAGATATGTAAGCTGTATAACTTGCATTAACTCATACCTAAAAGTATAGTCAATATATCCTGATTATTTTTCAAAGACAAATATGTTAAGGATTTTATACGTAGAAACATGTATCAAAATGAAGAATATGGCCTTTTTTTCCCTTAGTATTTACTGAAATGTTGCTGTCTATATTTTGGGAGATGAGTTTATTTCCATGAATCAAATTCTGTACTTAAAGTTGACTTCTATTTATTTATGTATTATGTAATAGATGTTTGTTGGGGGAGTCAATAGAAATATTTTCTGCCTTTTCATAAATATTGACTTTTAAAATATTTTAGGTCAGCTTTTCACTGCTTATAAAATTTTAGACTTAGATTTTTGCTTCTTATAAACTTAACTTCCAAAATATGTCAATTTTGTATTGAAATAAATGAATTCATGAAATCATTTTCTTCACAGCATGAGGGGCTAACAGCTAGAATAAAAATAATCAGCCTAATATTTCTTGTTGCTAGAAAATTATTATGAGACTATTACACAGAGGAAGTCATGCTTAAAATAAAGGCTTCAGAGTGCATTTAAAACTCAAGTGGGACTTTCATGTATTCTGTTTAGTAGAATAATATATTGATAAACCCTTGGAGAACTAATTATGATGTTTCACTTGAATTACAATTGCATCATTTAGCTGCATTATAGCCTTACATGTGTCCTTTACATTAATCATCATTAAATATTAGAAATGTAAGATTTAAGATGCAAAGAAAGCATACTTTTAAAACAAAGCGGTCTAAACAAATGCCAGTAGTTCAGTTTGAGATCTATAACTGATCTAGTGATTTTCTTTTCTTGTTTTTGTAAGATCAATGTATAAATATAACAACTTCTTTTAATAGAGTTCCCATACAAAAATCTTGTTATTGATGGTAATTGTAGGTTGTGACAGAAGATTTTATTATAACACTTTAGTCTTACTTGTGAAATTTGAGCAACAGAAATATGTTATTAAAACTTTTTATTGTTTCTATAGCTGCCATTTCAAATATGTTTCCCAACCTCAAAGTCCCAATTTTAAGTTAGAACTGAAATTCTAGTAACACAAGCAGTATACCAGTCCTAGCAGTAAATTTTAGTGAATTATTTAGGAGGTGAACATTGATTCCCTTATTACTCGTATATCTTTCTAAAAATAATGTTGTTTCTATTAATCCTGCCATTTTACAGGAAAACATATTCCAAACCAAAAAAAAAAAAAAAAAGATGTCAGTAACTACACAGAAGCATAGACATTTAATAGTTTATGTTAAATGTGATAACTTATATAATTGAAACATTTGTGGACAAAAAAGGTTGTGAGAGGAGGAAATCCAAGTAGAAGGAATAATTATTAACTGTTGCTAAGTGCCCAGCTATGTTCTAAGTATTTAGAGGGATAAGTAAAGGTCCCTTTCTTCAAAAATATATTCATTGAGTAGAAACAATCCAAATAGCTAACAGCAAATGAATTTTCAATGAGTTGACATATTATGAACTAAACAGATCTACTTGTAGAATGAGGTCTACAAAGTTACATGTATTTGAACTTCCCTACGTAACTGTAATCCTGTATAATTACTGATAAAATTAGAGATGGGGAATGGAAGAGCTAGAAGGGCTTTGAGAGATCATTTAGTCTAAATCTGTCTTTTCAAGAGGAGGAAGACTAGATTCAGACTGGGTGAAGTTACTCCACGTCATACAGTGAATTAATAACCACAGAAAATAGAACTCATGTCTCTTTATTCTTAATACAATCTTTCAAGATAAAAGAAACACAAACTTTTTAAAGATCTCTCCCCTTTTTCTCTTTACATTAATGGTAAATGCAATGTCACAAGAAGTCTATAGAAAAATGGAATTACCCATATCAGGAAAAGAAGATCTGGTTAGAATATTTGAGGTCAGTAAAGAAATTGGAAGACCAGGGGTGGGCTTGGGGGAGATTGTTAAAAGGAGTTAGGGAGCAAATACAGATCAGACAAAGATTCAGAGAAACCCAACAGCAAGGATGTGAAAATCACACAGAAAGTAGGACTGATGTAATTTTCCATTAAAATTATTTTTATGGGAAAATGGGCTAAAATGCCATAGGTCAATTTATGCATTCAATCTTCTTCAGGTTTTTTCTTTTTCAAAATAAATAGAATCAGCTGTGTTAGGCAGCCTCATATCAAACTGAAGAACTCTGTTACCCAGCACATTTGTACAGCTGCAGTGAAGAGATGACTGATGTACTTAATGATGACCCTGAGGCAGTGGACTGGCCCAGAGTAGCTTTTGAACCAATGGAAAAAAATTTCTATTATGTTCAGCCTTCTTTCATCGTTAGCTATAATTTATATTCAAATTAATGGAAAATAGTGAATATGTTTATGAAAACATCTCTGGTAATTATCTCTGAAATTGCTTTAAACTCATCACAGCATGTCATATCTTAGCTAAGTCACATAGAGATTTTATTGGAATGTGAAAGATCTTGTGTTGTCCTATTTGTCTTCCCAGATATCTCCTTTCTTGCACTTTTTAGGCTTTCTTATTTTTCTTGCTCCTTTTTCTAATGAAATGTGGAATATATAGCTTGTCACAAGTTTAGACTGCCCTGCTCAGTTGTTGACCATCTTGATTAAATGATGCTTTTGAAAGTACATGTTATGTAAATAGATTATTTTACCTTTTGCTGCCTTATAGGTATTTTGTAAGGTAGTAAAAGATGATTATAATGTTTTCTTTGGCTCTCAGATGTTCTTTTCATGTAAGTCAGCTGCCAGGATCTGCTTTCTAGCATCTGTATGAATGTCTATGATAAATAAGTCAATGCTCACTGGAGCTGATTTTGTGAAACAGATCCTGCACTTAACTGTTTCTTTCACAGGCACAGTGACAACAGTCAATCTGATTGACTTGCTTGGTGAATTTCTGTGTTGGAAATTATGCCAAGTAAACTAGAGAAGAGAAATCCAAATTTGATGAATTTATTTTGAAACACTGAAAAAATTAATAAGAGAAAAAATACACTAATTGAAGTTTTTGAGGGGTTAGTATTCCTAGAGAATGAGTTTGAGACTACCAGGTTCTGTCTCAAAACCTAAACTGGATTGTTAGCTGGGTCTCTGAAAGTGAATTGCTAATAGATAGATTGACCTAGTATAAAATGTGTCATATGGTTTGTAACAAATGTCAAGAAGGAGAGGAAATTTCCCCCTAACCCTCTAGCTTCTTCATTAGCTGGTCAATCAAATTAATATCAGATTAGTGTGATAAAAATAAATTTAATTACATAATATGAGGAATTGACATATATATGGATTATAATTTGAGGGAAATTGGGGTACATATCCTGAGGAAAAAAATGGAGTAGGGACCTGGAGTAAGGAGGGGGACTCAAACAATGAAGACAGGGTGACTCATGATGAAGGCCAGATGCTCTGTAATTAGATGTTTTCCCTGCCACACAGATAGCTTTCTTCATTAGAAAGATTATGTCTCATAAAAATCTTCATTTTGGGTAATACTCCTAATTTTCATTCATTTAGGTTGTTAAGTTTCTTGTGGAGCTGCAGATCCTTAGTTGACCTCAATTTGAAATAATTCATATAGCTAAGTGACAGGTCTTGGTATAACAGATTGAGGCACCAGTCAAAAGACCCTGTGAGTTCTTTGGCGCTTAATAATAAAAATTAAAGACCAAACAGTTCCTTAGACAAAAGCTTTACTGAGGAGATGCAGAGGAGGACCCACGTGCATGGCGATTGCCAGAGGAGAGTGCTCAAAGCTGCTAGCTTGGGCATCTTGAGTTGATCTAAGCATTTTTCAACCCATCAATGACTTGCCAAGTATGTGATGCCCACATTGAAGAACAGACTTCCTCTTCTGTGACAGATACGGTTATTTCTTTTCTATGTCGTGACTGCTTTAGAGTCATCATCATTATAGGGTATGGCACTAGTCATGTTAGGCCATGCTGCTGGCAACAGTGATTTTCAACATGGAGAAGTAATCAGGGAAAGGGTATCTAATTTAGGGAAAACCAGAAACAATATTAGCAAAGACAACTGAATAAAGGGAACCATTTGAGTAGAACTATAAACATTCTAGATTATGCATATTAGCCCTGGATTGAGGGAAAACAAGAATTGAAGGACCTCCATTGTCTAAATGAGCATACTGGAGTTTGTAGTAATGGAGCCGGTAGCTTCGTCATGTTTTGAATCCATTTGAATGTCATGTAAAGAATGAATATATGCATTATGTAATAGAGAAAGGTCAGTTCTGCCATCATGATCACTGAAGCATAATGCAGCAAATGAGGTAGGTTTTTTTTTTTTTTTTTTTAGTTCATCGGTCCTAGAACATTTAAACTTATCTTTTCAGGAATTTATGTTTTACTCTCTCTCTCTCTCTCTCTCTCTCTCTCTCTCTCTCTTAAACCTCTTGCATCTGCTATAACCTAAATGGACACCAATTTAAAACCAGCTGTATGCCTGTACTGGGGATAAAAGGAAAAGTTCCCCCATTTCTCTGAAGTTCTTCACAGACTGGATGACAGAAAAAAAATGAACATTAGTCATGATTAGTAAGAGAAAAGCCCAGATTTGATAACATATGTATGGAAAATGTGTATGGTGATAAATAGTGAGGTTGTTAGTGCAGACCAATGATTTATATTCCATCTTGAGGCATGGAAGGGGACATGGGATCTCTGGAGCGAAGAGGGGTGGGGGTCTCCACTTGGTAAGGAGGAATGACTCTTCTCTACTCTTACTCTCAAGATATGGATAAGTAACTCCCCTTTCCACATTCTTCTAGAGACATGGGACTATTTCTGAATTAGGAGAAGAGTGGAAGCCCAGGTAGTGGCAGATGTCTTCTTTGACTAAGGAAACGGTCAAAGGTTTAGAAGAACAGGAAGTTCTCTTTTGCTTCTGGGGCTGTCATTTACTGTACTTGGTGCTTCCTTCAGAGTGAGGCATTTAAAGGAGAACAATTCTGAGAAAACTTGGGGTATCATGTTTTATTCCCATCAACTGGCATACTGGAAATTCAGGTAATTGTTATAAATCCTGTTGTGTATTTTCACTAACAGAGCCTCTGGTTTGTCACTGTCCTTTCTATTTATCAGACTTTAAATGGCTTGTTGGGGTGATATGGCTGCACACCTGCCATTTTTCTCCTATTTTATGGAATTACTGCTTTGATTATAGTTCATAACTAACCTTGTAAGATTTGTCATGGCTACAATGCTTTGCTCACATCAGAACATTAAACAGTAGCGTTTGTATGTTACCAATAGCACACTATTGAATTCATCATCCTCATTCAAACAAAAATGGCTTCCATGATTTTAAGCATGTTTCTGGATATCCAATGGCATTTTTTTGCAGATGGTGAACTAGAAAGAAAAAAAAATTGTAAGCACAGCATGTGCCATAATTCTTCATATCTAGTTGCTGAGGTGTCTAAAAATAGCTGCATATGTTCATCCAAGAGTTCCAAAATCACCTCTCTAATTCAAGTCCTCAGAACCTAGAACTCATATGAGCTATTTTTGTTAAAATTCCTGTCTCAGAGTCAGAGCAAATGTAGCGTTCTTTAGTCATTCTAGCTTCCCCCATTTGATATTTCAAACCCTGACTATCCTTAGTTCTCTATATAATTCTACTTGTCTCCTTTCCTTATCCATTAGCTCTTAGAGGTAATCAACGATTCCATCTTTATTTTGTCTCCACTGCTTATACACTGTAGGTATTGAATTCATTCATTCATTTTTTTTAAACAAATAATGTGCTATTAGAAGCACTGGGCTATGTTCTATGCAAGAGGTTGACAAACTATAGTTAGTGGGTCAAATCCAGCCTGCAGTACTGGAGCTAAAAATGTTTTCTACATTTTATGACCCATTTTCAAAGAGTCATAAAAACAAAGAAGAATATACAATAGAGACCATAAGTGACTAGTGAAGCCTAAATTATTTATTATCTGCCCCTTTATAGGAAAAAGATTGCTGGCCCTTGTTCTGGATGCTAGAATTATACCAATAAACAAAAAAAATCCTAACTTTCAAGGAATCTAAATTATATTTATGTATCTATTTTACACTGAATTAAAATCTATCTTTGTTATCTCCATGTATTCAATAAATGTGTCAAATGAATGAATTACATGGATTCTATCCTCCAATATCATATAATGTGGACAAACTTTTCTATATAATGTAATTAAATCTTGTATTTCAAAAATTATATTAAGAATGTTGTCCTAGATAGGGTTGTTTTGTTTTTTCAAAAGGAAGGAGGTAGGCAGGAAGAGTGAGGAGGAAAAAGCATTCATTTATCTGTTTTGTTGTTCACTGTGGTTGTCCCACCCCAGACCTGGGTCACAGACCCTGTTTCTTAAGGCTTTACATGAACTATGGCACAGCTGCAGATTAATCACTGAATCACTAGGGTGTGCCCCTACATAGTTTTTAAAGAAAAAATAAATAAATAAATGAAACCTGCGGCACTACTTACATGTCAAAGACATTTTATTCTGGTACTTAATAAAATTGTCTCCCATGTTTTATTTCTGATGAGGTTCTGATTATCTAGCCTCTTGTGAGAGGTAATCATAATTATATTTGATTCTGAAAGTTTTTTTAAAATGGTGGATGTTTCATAAGAGATCATTTTGAATACGTGACAGTTAAAACAATGAATTAGTCTTCCAAGAAGTCTACTTCCTTGAATTCTCCAAGTTTTTGTTGTCGGAGAGCTAGAATTCAGATGAAATCACTTTATTCCATATTAGTAAAGAAACTTTTGCTTTACACTTGGAGTTAACTAATGTAGCAACTTTTCATAAAGTCAGGCTGCAAATAAAACTATTTCTGTAACAGCACACAGCTATTACAAACTGATGGTAGTGTACTTGGGATGAGTCAAGGAGTGTTGACTGAAGAATGGAAAAGAAAAAAGGCAAAGTGACAGGATGCATGTGTTAAGAGTGGGATTAGTGAAGCCAGAAGAGTTTATTTATTTATGAAGAGGATTATTTATTTGCCTTTTCCAACCTCTCTGGCAAAACTCTCTACCCAGCACCATTTCTCCATCCCTATGCCCCCATCTCAATCACTTCTGTTATAACACTCACCTATTCCCAACTCCAAACTATCACCACCACAAGTAAATTCATATAATCTCCTCTCTCCTTTAAATATTCAAAAGTAGAAGTAGATGATGAACCAGATCTAAAACAAAACAAAAATAACAAAGCAAAATCCCATGACCTTCTAGTTATTTCCGTTGCCTGTTTCATATGAACTGTCCCTACTCCTAGTATCTAGCACACTTTCTCTTACATACTACATGACTCTTAATCTAAATATTTTGCTTTATTAAGGAAGTACTTATGCCTCATTTCTTGCATGAATTTGCAGTTTACAAAGTGAAAGTTTAAAATGTAGTAATAGTGAATCTTAATCATAAATGAAGAAAATTCAAGTATACTACTACACTAATGAAATTACCTGTCTAGGTAATAGATAAAAGTGTTAGCAGATCTACATATTTTGCATTGTTTGTAATTCTGTAAAACAGAGTTTTATGCCAGCAAACCTGCATAACTTTCTGTCTCATTCAGGGTTTTTTTAATGTAAAATAAAAGTATGTCTCTTTAATTTTACCTACTGTTCCCCCTGCCATCTCCCACCCCCCATTCTTTCATATCTAGGGTTAAAACAGATGATGTCTTACATTGCGAAGTAACAAACATGGGAAACTATCGCTCTATTCCCTAAATGCAGCTAGCTCTTACTCAGCAGAGTTTATAATTTATAGAGTTTATACTTACTTTGCAGCAGTGCAGGGGTGGGGGGGGTGGCGGTGGGCAGGGGCCTAGAATGGGTAATGGTGGAAAAACAATATTTATTAAATCCAGTTTAGGCAGAAGCCTTCTCTTGTTGCAAGGCAATTCTTCATAATACCAATTGAATTTGATTCTCACCCTTATGTAGCAAAAGAAAGAAGGGACATCTCATTCTGGGAAGGTTCTAATTCATTTAACTCTACTTCTGAATGGTGATACTCATGCATGTAATAACCCATTAAATATGAATGTACTCAGCAGTACTGAAAATTTATTATAAACATGGTACTGTGAGAAGTATTAAAGTGGAAAGTAGGCTTCCTTTCCTTGGGAATCAAGACTTAAAAAAATCAATTATATACAGTAAATGTGCACTAAAATGTTGTTCTGTGAGTTCTAGTTTATCCCAGATTTTCTAAAATAATTGCAACCATTATCATATGCTGTGTTCAAAATTTTTAGTGTGAAAAATAGCCGCTGTAGCAGTAGGACCTCAGAGAAGATAACATCACTGAAGTTTGAAATATTCAAAGAATGGTTCATAGAGGAGGCAGGGACATTTTTTATTTTGCAAATATTACATCATCATTTTACAGATAAATTCCTAATTAAACTTTTTACTATTTCCCCCTGAATATCTTACTCCTTGATTTTTTTTTCCTTTGTCTTCCTTTTCACTCATTCCTAATAACCCAAGATTGAAAGCAATTCTTCACCTTCTGGATTAATTTTTGCGTTGTTTCAACACTGCTTCCACATTCAAACATATTTCACCACATTCATCACAGTAACGTGGAATGAATTATTGTGGAGCATTTGAACTCAGGAAGTTTACCCATTCATGGTAGTCAGATAGAAAGCTTAATTCTGTTGTCATTTTATAAATATTTGTTCTCTGGTTTGAAGAAAAAAATTACTTAGAAAGGCAGGTCTTGGTGGAACATTGGTTAGGTCAATCACCTCCAAGGGAGCAAGTCATACGGCCCAGGGTCCCAGGTTCTGGGGAGTCGGAAATAACCAATGTGAACAACTGAAAACAAAGATGATTTATCTTCCTTTCTCTGCCTGCTTGCCTGCCTACTTACCTTCATTCCTGCCTGTACCTTTCCTATAAAAAAAAGTATTTTAAAAGTCTCAACAGACTATCTTGATTCTTGGGGTTTGTTTTTTGTTTTTTTGTTTTTATGAATGACATAGTTAAAATGAGCAATTCAAATCACCTCTCTTAAAACTCTCACATAGCACAGCAATCATAGGTAATTTATATATCATTTATGTCTCTTTTCCCTGTAAAACTGAGAATAGTTGTTAAGACCTAAAGGGAGAGTGGGAAAAAAGAGGATCTTTCTGGATAAATTGATGATCATTTTTCCTATCTTAATTTTTTTTGTATGCAAGGGGGTTTTTTTGGGGGGGCACAGTAACATTTTTATAAAGTATTATTAAAAAGTACTACTAATAAAAGTTGAGCATCTAAGGCTTCCATCAGATATATATTTTAGTTTATCAGAAACCAATAACTTTTAGGGTTTTTAAAAATCTATTTACAAACATCACCTGGACATTTCTCCTGTCCTGTTTTTATTTAATGAAACCCTACAGGCAAAAAGTTATTTTTCCAAGGTTGGACATATGGCCAATGTCAGAAGTAGCAAAATAATGTTATATAGAGCCAAATGCTGAGTTAAGACTCCCAGTGCTGATGATCATCAGAGCCCAGAATAGGTGTCTGTTACAAGGTAAGCAAGATGTTAGCCATAGAAGTGGAACTCTATGGGATAGAATTGCTCACCTGCAAAATCAGGTAGCTCTGAAAATGAATGGCACAGTTGTATTGGGCCAATTCCTGCTGACCCTGGCACTGTGAATGCAATCTTGTATGGAAAATCAAATGAGTAGAAGTCTTGTGGCCAGAATGCTATCAAGCTCTTCCTAAACTTTAAATGGATATGAAGACCTGCTTACTGCCATGGAGCCTGGCATGGATTCTGAGTGTCCAGTAGCCAATTTGGTTTTGTTTTTTTCTGATCTATTTTAGTTTTGGTAAGCGTAACTAGCAGAATGAGATAGACCTATATAAATAGTGAGTTGTTTTTTTTTTAATTTTGATGCTTATTTCTCAGAACTAAGGTCAGTCGCTTCATGTATATGTAAGTTTAAAAATGGAGGAGATAAAGGAATAGCATAGAAATACATTGAAAAATCAGGATGAGGATGAATTCCAGAACAACATAAACTTATATAGAAACCATGTTACAAATTTTAAAAAAAAACTTCATTTATTTGTAGCTCTCTCTGTCTCTGTATCTCATTCTATATATGTATATACATATATACATATACATATGTGTGTGTATATATATATATATATATATATATATATAAAATCATCTGTTTTTCCCTCAGTAGTGTCCATTTAATCTGGTTGGATTCTCAAGCCATGGATTTCACCATGGAATGGACTCCATGTATTAAAACAAAGTGGATGTAACTTCAGTCTTTAAATGAGCTGGGAAATTCCCAAGTGAGAAAATATGGGATTTTTTCAGAAAATTTGTTTTTCTTACATTCTGTTAGACCTTTCCAGCCCTTCCTATTCTTAAATTTTTCTCTCTAGCTGAGGATAATCACTCTGTGCTTTCTCATTCCCACACTTATGGAAGTAGGAATAATACAACTTGAGAACCCATAAGAAAGTTTGCTCAGACCTCAGGATTCCTGATGCCAGCCCAGTTTCTAATCTTCCTGAATGCAATTCATACTTCAAAGGTAATTTTGGATTTAAAATAGCCTTCCAAATCTATATAAATAATTCCTGGATTATTTGTTATTTTAAATTAGCCATAGGACTGTTCCTCTCCATTAGCCTAGATAATTGAGAGTTGGCTATATATTACCTGATACCTATAAAAAGAATTGAATATTCTGAGCAACATATTTTAATGGCTGCAATTTCAGACACATAAAGCCTGGCCAGGCTACTTCATTTTTGCTAGCAGTGGTATGCATATCTACCCCTATTTAAGCAAATTCAATAAATGAAAATATTATTTCACAAAACTGATAAACTAATAAAGTCATATTTTCCCCTTCAGAACCTTTTATTTTAAAAAGCTTGACTGTAAGGTTGCTTTAATTGGCCATTTCCCTGATTGCATTTAAAACAACTTTGTTTGAAAGGGAAAAAATCAAATGTATGGATAACTTCACTGGAACAAATACATTGTAAGTCACCTAGATCTGCAAGAATGAGTTACAAGATAGCTATTGCCACATATCGCTTGCCAGGTAAATGTTCTGTCTTTTCTTTAAAAATGCTTAGATTCCTTCAAAATGGTTTTTAAATGTTTAAAGAAATAGTAGTTTGTGCATAGTCCCCTGTGAACCTAAGATGAAGTATACGTGTGACTTTGATTGATAAGGGTGCTTGTAATTTTCAGCAGAGGTTACTTTTTAAATGGTGGCCCAGATATACTTCTGTCAATCTTTGTCAAATAGCTATTTGTTATTCATTTTTTCTTCAGCCCTTAGATTGTTCTTGTTCATTACACACATTCATCCCACCCCACCCCCTTTCACCAATATTCCAATCTAAAAGTGAATCAAGATATTCACCTACTTAATCTGGGTAATTAGAATGTTATTTAGTTTTACTTTAATATTTTCCAATTGAAATAAAAGGAATTTTGAGTATGTGCAGACTGTTTTTTGAGGGGGGATGTGTTCAAATTGTACAACTTCAAAGAGTTTCCAAATGTTGCATTTTCAAAAATGTTTTCTTTTCTTTTTTTTTTAAATTTCCTGTAGTCCCAGTGATGGCTGAAGGCATTGATTTTTGCATTCTGTGCTGGCCTCATTCTACATCTAGTTAGCTGTTAAAAACTTTTCCCACAAATGGCAGTACTTTTGTGGAATTAATGAAAGCTGATTTATTTCTAATGATTTTTTTCAAGACCGTGATTTTAAAGTATCTGCTGAAATTTTCCTTCGTTCCTTCCTTAGTTCCTTCATTCCTTCCTTCCTTCGTTCCTTCCTTCCTTCCTTCATTCTTTCTTTTCTTCCCTCCTTCCTTCTTTCCTTCCTCTCTTCCCTACCCCCTCTCTTTCTTCCCCTACTTCCTTCCCTCATTTCCTTCCTTGATTTCTTCCTTTCTTCTCTTTTTCTATATATTAATATGTTTATTCCTTATCTACTTTCCAGAACAATTTCAGATAGTTTACAACAAAAAATCATTAAAGTAAGAATCAAAATTAAAGGAAACACTTTAGACAATTATTCCAAATGCCTACATTAACTTTCATGTATTACTTTCTGGTTGCTATTATTGAACATTAAATTTAACTCTGAGCTTCCCAGAAACCCAAAGAGGAAAAAGAGTGATACATTTTATAGCTCTCATTATGGAAAAATGAGGAAACTTTAAAATGGAAAAGAACATCATTATCTCCAACAACATTTTGAGATACAAACTACAGAGAGATGATACAAAATAATTTCTAAAATAAAGATGCAACAATGTTCTTCATGGTCATTTTCTTTATTAATCATTTAATTTCTTTTTACCTTTGACTGTATTCAGTTATGAAGAACAATTAAATATCTTGCATTTATGGAATATATTTATAAGATGTTGTGCAAAACGTTTATCCTGGAATAAATCTGCTTCACACTCCTCATTCCATTTTCCTCTTATACACATTACATGCCTTTCCTCATCCCCAAAGTTAAGTGATTGAAGATAGTTCTGGCATAGGAAAAATTTCACTTATTTCTGATGTGGGTGAGGGTGAGCGAGACACATTGATAAGGTACTGAGTCCATCCAGAAAGAATTCATGGAGAGTGCCTTTTGGTAAGGTACACTCAAGCAGAAAGAGCGAGTTTAAACTCCCTGCAGGCTGGGAAAATTACATCAAGGGAATGCACATGTGTGTGTAGGACCTGTGCTGCCTGCCTCTCACTCAGGCAAATGGATTCAAATATGTATGTATGTGTGTGTGTGTGTGTGTGTGTGTGTGTGTGTGTGTATGAGGGATGGGGGTTTCTTCCTTCATGGGTATGTCCAGGTTACCTGAAATAAAAACAAATATCTAGAGGTGTGTCCTAGACTCAAGTTGCTAAGGTGGGGTCCTTGCTTTTCCCCCAAAAGACTTAGAAGTCTCAGTTTTTACCAGTTACTTTTCTACTCACATATCTGCATACTGCCCCATAGATTTTAAGCTATGCTGTCCCTGCATCATTTCTAAGAAGTTATGAAATCTTAGTTCAACTTGTAAGCATTTACTGAGCACTAACTTTGTGCATCTCTTTTCATATTAAAAAAATTTCAAATGTACAGGCTGTATTAACCCTGGAGTTGTTTAACCAAATAGATAGCAGGAGTTTGTGATTAATAACTATTTAATTATCTACCAATATAAGTTGTTTGTATATAGGACCCCAGAAATTTAAAGGTGGAAATGATCTTTAAGTACATTTACTAGCCCCTTTCTTTAACGGAAAGGTTAAGGACTTGCACCAGTTCACATATTCATTGGTAGAAAAGTTGATACTAGTTCTCATCCTCTGATGACTGACCATTTTAGCATTTTTTTCTACTGCACCACAACATAGATTCTCAGGATTAGAACACCCCTTATGTGACAAATGTAAAGCTAATATCCTTTTTCTGTATATACAGAACTTATATACCTGATAATTATGTAGACTGTAGGTTTTCAAATTTTATAATGAAATTGTCTATGCCAGATTAATAAGCCTTTGATGCATTCACTCAACAAATATTCCCAACTATAGAGTTTTTATTTGAGGTCCATTTGGTTAAAAATCTGACTGCTTTCATTAGCACTTTAATTAGCCTAAATTAGTATTTCAGAGAGACAAAACCAGCAACCCAGTTTCACTGATAATTGAGATGGAATATGCCTTCTACGCCCATGGAGCTGTCACCTTTTGTCCTTATGATTATTATAAATACAAATATATGTCCCTCCTGCCTGTGGCCACTTCTTCACCTATTTGAATAGATGAAGATTTTGATTGTCACTTCTTAACTGGCCTTCTGGTGGCCTGTCTGTGCCCCCAGCAGCAGTCCTGAACTGAGAGTTCAGGAGAGAATGAACTCTGGTGTGCTAAGCAAAGAATAGAAGGCTTTTTTTTAACCCTTTGCATAGATTCTGGCAGGATTTTTTTTTCTTTATTATCTAAGGTGCTGCTATTCCCTTTCATGCCTTTGGAACTCCCAGAAAAAGGGCAGCTTGTTTAGTAAAACCTCTGTTCCCCAAGGCTTTCCCAAACAATGGCAAATCATTTCAGCCTAGAAGTATAGAGAATGACTATTCTTATAAGTCTTTTGTTCTTCCTGTGAACTGTGAAATCAAATAAATGAACAACTTGAAAGTTTTCTTTTGTTTGTCACTCTGTAACTCTGTGCCTCTCCTCCCACCCCCACTCCCCCAAGACTATTTTTGAGACCAGGAAGAGGCAAAGAGATGGATGAGGTGGAGGGTGAATTCCTTTGTTCCTAACTCCAATCTAGAATGCTCTCCCTTCCTAATATATAAAGAAATACATTTGAAAGAATTCTAACTAACCTTAGATACAAGCCTGAGATAATGACCAAGATTAAATGGACTGAACAACTCATTCATATCAATTCCAATTCATAATCCTATTTTATTTAAGTGGTTATCTTTGTCCTTTGGAATTCCAATTAGCCCTAGAATGCCAGTATTGATAATAACACTGACTGCCAAAGAAAATCATTCTCTCTCTGTTTCTGCAGCTCCCAGAATTCACTTTGTGGAAATTGTGTCTTGACATCATTTCTCTTGTCCACCACCCCACACTTGCCTTTTGGGCAATATCCGAAAATAAAAGAAAAAAGAAAAGAAAGTGATCTGGGAAGATAACACATTCAAATAAATTCAGAGCAGTTTCAAAGACAGAATTGCTCATTAAAAATATTACTTGAAATAGCTAGCAGCTGTTGCTTCCTTTTTTCACAATTTTTATGACCCATTTCATTTCTACTTTCTATAGTTATTTAACAGTATTTTAAGCCATTACTAGTGCTATAATTTCCCCAAAATTATTTGGTTCTTAAATTCATTTTTCCATATTTCACAAAATTTATCATTTTTGCTGGAAGTAAGGAATAACTAGATTTTAGCATAAACTGCAATCTAGCACCCACACTCTTTATCCCTTTACCTTCATTTTCCTTCTTAATGTTTATCACCACCTATCACCTAGTTATTTGTTCATTGACTGGCTCTCCCTCCCCTACTGAAATGTAAACTCCCTGAGAGAAGATAGCTTTTACTCTTCTTATTCTATGAAGACTCCCTAGCATATAGAATAGTGCTAGAAAATGTTTATATTATTTGCTCGATATTTTTTAATTAGTAATTACTATGTATGAACTATGTAACATTTCAAGTGCTGTGATGATTATTTTTCTATACCTGACATATCTTCGCCAGACTGGTTAGTTACCATGAACTTCATTTGCCATTTGATTACCAACAGAATAGAACCCCAGGTGCCATAACAAAAAAGACTTACGTGATTTCCATGTCAGTGTGCCAGTATATTTTACTTAATAAAATACAGTATTCACACTAACATTCATTTATTCAATAAATATTCTTTAAGAACTTATGATGAACCAGACACTGACTCAGAGAGACATAATTAAGATATTGCACTCTTCTAATAATAGCTCCATTAGAACATAACTCCAGAAAAAAATTCATATTTTTGCCATCTCCATAGTTTTTTTATGGATTTCTTTATAAAACTGTACTTTAGTTGTTCTTAGGACACTACCCAGTTCCTGATTTTTCTGTTAACTTTCTATTTCCCCTCTCAATGATATTTCTTTCATGCACTTTCAGTGATTTTGTTGACAACGGTTCTACCCTCAGCACTAGCTCCACATGCTCTACTTGCTCTACATGAATCTTTCCGTGACCTTAGCCACTATCATGTTTTTAAACTACCTATGATGCAAACGATTCCCAACTCTGGAGTTACAGCACACATTTTTCCCTGGAACTTCACATTTGCATAGCCAAATGCCTGATTTATTTTTATTTATTTGTTCATCTTGGTTGTTTCCCTAGGCTTCAGGATGCAAACCTGGACCTTGGAATGTATGTGGATTGTGCTCAGCAGGAGGTGGTGGACCTAACTACTCCTCTAACAGGACATATGGATGTGTCAGAATCATAACTTTGCTTTTCTCTCTAAAATATCTTCTTGGATTCTTTGTAGGCAGCACCACCCTCCCATCAGTTACTCTGGCCAGGAACTGGATGGGAACCTTTACTCTACATTTTCTATAAGTTTCCATATCGCATAATCTCCACGTCCTGCCTGTTTCCCTCTGAAATATTTCTTAAATGTGTACCATCCTAAATGCTATTCCCCCATTTCCATCTCTTACCACAAGCTGCCAAGACTACTGCAAGAATCTTCAAAAGGGCATTCCAGCTTCCAGTCATCCTTCATCTAACCCACCCATCTTTTCATAACTTTGCTTACCATGTCCCTCTGCATGGAATGCCCTCCCTTACTCTTTTCATCTGATTTATTCCTACTCATCTTATTTTTCCCAAGCTTATTTAGTATACTTATTTCATTTTATTGAAGAAACATTGATTCATAACATAATGTAGGTTTAAAATATCCTCAGTATAACTCAATATCTGTATATTATATATTAAGCTTTCACAAAAAGGAAGGTTGAATATACTTCCTTGGTCTTCCAATAATACTTTCAGCACTTTGCTCTCACTGAACCTCTTTATGTGCGTTTTTATACCTGTCTATCTTTTTAGACTGTGAGCTCTTTGGGAGGACACAATGTCTTATTCATATTTGTAGATCCATCACTAAGCATGGCACTTTAAACTTAATAGACCCTTCAGAAATGCTTGAATAAATGAATAGATAAATGAACAAAAGAAGACACAGAGGATGACTTTGAGGTGCAATGTTAGGATATCAAAGAATATAAAATTATATTGTACTTGAGATATCAATTGTATATATTTATTCAGAAAAATAAAAACGTAAAAGGACTATAACCTACCATCCCACTATACGTTCCACTATTGTTTCCTCTGACATGACCCTTTTTATACTAATGATACAGAGAGTATCAGAGCCTGAATAAACTGCTAGTGCTCTGGACTATACATTGAATGTTTTGATAAAAATTTTTTGTCCATGACTTGGTTCCATTG
The DNA here is from genome assembly GCA_004363575.1 of Solenodon paradoxus. NCBI lineage: Eukaryota > Metazoa > Chordata > Mammalia > Eulipotyphla > Solenodontidae > Solenodon > Solenodon paradoxus. Next base: position 44,740 of record RJWH01004313.1, on the reverse strand, counting down.
ATGCCTCTTGACTCTAGGCCTAATTTGCATGACCACTATATATTAAAAGTGCTTCTTAGTTCCTACTTGAAATACATAAATCTGACCTTGATCAATGTCAGCAAATCAGGCCTTAAGCAATCACTTAATAGTTTTAGCTGTCCACAGAAGTTCACCATTCCCATTAGACAACTATATCCTGGGATGGCAGGTTGAGTTACTATCAGTGGAGTCTTGTCAAACCTGTTTCCTAAAAAAAATGACCTCAAGCAGGCATGTGTAGTTTTCTCTGAGAAAGCTTTTCTTCCCCTGAGCGGATTGTAGCCTCCATAAATGTCTTTGAAGCAGTCATGCAGAGGTTGCTTTATAGAGATGATTGTGACATTGAGCATGAGGGATTTGAATGGTTATCCTAAAATGACCCATCGAACTGAAATGCCACTGCTCTTGAGGTTTTAAAATATAATCTTTTTATTGAATCCATAGGAACAGAAATTTTTGTGATTAAATCTGTTGAGAAGAAGGAATACCAAACAAAAAACGTCATCACATCCACTTATCATGTGTTAACAAAAAACTAAGACTACTAATAGAATTTGATGCCATATTTATTATCCTTTCTAGCACAGTGCTAGATATGGCTTCAAAGCATCTTATTCCTTCTACATTTCCACCTCTAACAGAGATGAGCCCAGCCACCTAGATTAAAACCCATGAAGTTAACTTAAACTGAAGCCTCTGATAGATCCTTTAAATCCAGTGATCACCAATTTAAATTTTATCAGTTGAAACTATTGTACCTATAAGTACTCTAAAATTCTCTTATTTCACCACATATATTCCTCCATCTTTTCTAGCACATCACACCCACTGTACTTGTCCTTTTCCATATCATGTTCTACGAGCTTCTGTCACATTCCAGCTTTCCCTTTTGGTCTTATTTCTATCCCTATTCAACTACTACTTTGCTGTTAGACATTTTAACTCTGTATTCAAGTACTCCTCATTCACTTGTTACCAATTCTTCAGTTTCCTTTTGGCTTTACAGTTCCTAATCCTGGAAACAGCCTTTGTGCATTGTCACCTCTATTGCTCCCAGGATAATTGATGCTGGTAGGCTATGACATTCAGCAGTAGTATGCTGATCAAGCCCATTGCTAGTGAAAGAGAAAGATTTTAATTCATTAGTTAGAATTTTGAAAACAAAACATCTAGCCCAGTGCATTCACTAATTCATAATAGCTGTGTGTTCTGTAATCATTGAGAGATTTCTGTAACCTGAATGCTTAATAGTTATCTTAGTATGAAAATTATTCTAAAAAGGTACAGAAAAAAGAGTATCTGTTTTACTGAAAGAGTTTTCTTTAGGATTTGTGTGAGTCTAGTGTGATAGAATGGAGGAATGTAATTAAAAACTAGGAAGAAAAATTCAGGTATGGAGCCTCATCATTCTAATAATTTCCCCTGATTGAAAGCAGCATACCAACATATGTTTGTTTTTATATTTTCATATACAAGCAGTCTCCATCTGAAAAATAGCTTGTAGACAGATGTAGGGCATATTATTTTTTGAATCCTGATTACTCAAGTGGGAAAACTTTGTTTGGATGTCAGTTGTTTGGAATCCAGAAATCTTTTTCCCACGGAAGCAATGTTATAAATGGTAGTTGGGCTCCCTGAGGATAGCCAATTATGTCACAGAAATACTACACATTTGCAGCAAAACAGAAGCAAACACTTTTGTGATGCTAATAATTACACAGCAGCAATACCAATGAATAAGAGAATTTTATATTTTGGCTTGAATAGTGGCATTTAAGGAAAAACAGGTTTAATTATAAGATGAAGTAGTTTGAGAGTGTGTGAAGTCTCAGAATAGTACTCATGAGTATTTTTAAAAGCTTTAAATGGCACATGTTCTTTATTAAGCCTAATTGAATTTTAAAACTTGTGGACTTTTGCTTCCTTTTATTTTTTAATTTTATTCTTTTTTGTGTTTTTTGGTACTTTTTTTTTAAGTGTAACTTTTACTGTAATTGAGGTCAGTTTTTTGTTTTTTGTTTTTTTAAGGAAAGTAATAAGCAGAAAGAGAGGAGAAAGCATCCTCACTTTATTTTTATTTAACTGTTCTACTGTTCTCATTGGTTGTTCCCCCCACCCCGAGGCTGAGACTAGACCCCAGGGGCATGTGGCCTGTTACTTTGGAGGCCATTGACCTAACTGCTCCACCAGGGCATATCTGTTTTTGCTTTTTTGCTTTGTTTTATTTTTTTACGTTTTTTTTTTTTTTTTTTTTTTACTAGACTTCAAAGCAAAACATGGAGGGAGGATCAAGATGTAGTACCGGGGGATTTTAGAAGAGATATATACAAAAATGAAAATGAAAATGTAAACAATATACTTTAAGAATCCAGAAGCATCACGATCAAAGGAAAATGAGTTTTTGTTTGTTTAGTAAGTTCTTAGGCCATTATTTATATATATGTTTATATATACACATGTATATATGCTAATAAAAGTTGAAATACCTTACAGAGACTACATTGCTACATTGAGTTAAACTATAAAGAGATATTAAAGAAATGTGAAAGAGGGAAAAAGCAACTACAGAACTTACATGAACTGATGTAGAGAGAGAGGTACTCATTGGCCTTTATTTTTGTTTCTAGTCACGTAGAGATAGATCTTGGATTAGGGGAGGAAATATTAGGAATGTAGTGCTTTGAGTGTGAAAGGTTTATTAAGAGAGTCTTAAGGAATTTTTTTTCAGTATTCGTGCATATTACATATGGAATCCTCCTTTGGTATCCTTGGAAGGAATTCAGTAGCTATTTACATTGTTCTCCAGTTATGTTTTATTTGGATGGATGTTTACTTGCATACAGCTTCAGGCCAGTAGGAAAACAAGGGGTAGATTAACTTTATTCAAGTTATAAACATGGGATAGATTAACCAAAATCACTAATTGAACTGCAGTGAGGAAAAGGAGATTGGTGGCTCCTCCCAACATGATTACTCTGAAGAAAGAGAATAGCAGTGATAGAGGAAGGAAACTGAGTCACAGGATCCTTTATACTGCTGACCAGCTGATTAGCAGACATTCATTCAACAAATAAACATTTTGCTCTCTGCTAGCATGTTCTATATGCTTGGAGATACTGTGGAAAAAGCACTGGGAATACTTTGGTACCATGAGGGTGACACAGATAAATAAGGGGGAGTACAAATATGTAAATAGGAAATTATAATTAGCTATATTAAGTGCTGTACATAGAAATACTATAGAGTATTAAGGGATTATATAGATTTATCGTCTAACTCAAATAGCAATTAGGAAACACTTTCTGGAGTATTCTAAGCCGATACCTGAAAGATAGGAGGGAAACAAATATACAAGTGAGATTAGAATCATATGTTCCTAGCAGAAGAAATCATACTTAATATTCAGTCATATGGCAAAGAGTCTGGAGAGGGGACTGAAAGAAAAATAAAGAAGGATTTCCACTTCTGGCAATGATGCAGCAATTTGTGGCAGAACAGTGCTCTACCAAGAACCTCTACATAAGTCAGATGAAAAACAAAAATTACATTTGAAGGCACTGGAAACCTGTCAAGGCAGCCAGGGCTTATGTTAAAATCTTGAGTAAGGAAAACTATAGAGAAATGAACCATATTTCCCTTTGGGGCACCTGCCAATTCTTGGTATGCGATACAGAGTTGTTACCAGACACCTCAAATATCTCATAGGACTAAAGAAGGGGAAGAAATGGGGAGCTGTCAATGCAGTCAGCATTTGAGGGGTCAAAATCTCGAAGTGAATTTGGCACTCAATCGTTTTTCCTTCTAGGCATTTGCCAAATTGTTAAGCTGTGTATGGCATGAAAAAGCCTGACTAGTCAAGCAAACAGCTACTAAAGAGCAGAGTTGTCCCTATTTACATAGTTGCTAATGAAACAACAGTTAATGTTCAGGACCTTCCATGGAAGAGTGGCCTCAGGAAATATCTCAAGCTTTCATTTGGCACCCCTGATGAACCTGTCCTCCAGGAATAGGGGTGAAATAAATGTAGGCTTACGCTTTAAAACATAGCATCTCAACTTCTAATCATTCTTCATTAGATTTAGGTCGTCTGCTTCTACTCTACTTGTCTACAAATGATTATGTGAGTCCTCTTGGAAGGATAATACTGTCCAGAACTTCTATAATTTTTATACAAAATACCCATATTGAAGCAATAATAGGCATGTGAAGAAATAAGAACCAAGGAAAAATCATGCAATAGAAATAAACCTACAAATGATCTAGATATTGACATTTTCATAGATTTTTAAATTACTGTGATTAATATGTTCAAGAAAATATTTGACATGGAAAATGTCATGAAGGTAGCTAGAGTCGATGAAAAAGTACAAGAATAGTCATAGTGAAGACTGTTTCAGTAAGGAGGAGGTAGTTGCTAATGATTGAAGCTGCAGAGGTCATTTGACTATAGTCACAAGGAAAGTACATACTGAGAAGTCCTTCGGATTTTATTAGTAGATTGTTGGTGACCTTGGATGTAAATAGTTTCAGTGGAATGGTGAATATAGAAGACATGCTAGTGATAAGATCATAGATATGTAGGGAAGATGACTGAACAGACAGATGGGTTTAGTTGGATTTTGGTTCCTGAATTTATAGAGACATCAATTTTTAAGGTTCAATAATTTTCTCTAGTAACACTCATCAACTTGTGTAGCAATATAGGGATCATTTCGACTCTGAAGTTGATTTAGAGTTGGAGTTTTGTCAGCAAAGTTTGGGTTAAGGGGAATTGAGGAATTAGGAAGAGAGGACATAAGATACTTTTGGTTGGAAGTAATAGCTAGACCAACTTACAGTGACTTAAATAAGCTTTCATTATTCTTACATAAGTGTGGAAGTAGAGGCCTCTTCTCCTTGGTTCAGTGACCTAAGTTTGATAAGCCTGGAATTTCATTCTTTTCATCCTTTCTTTTTAATGACATGATAGCTCCCATAGCTTCAGTTATCCTACCTGCATTCAAGGCAGGAAAAATGGGGAAAGGGAGCAATGCCAGAGCGATCCATTGCTTTTCTTGGAGAAAAAAAAATTCACTTACATCTCACTAGCAAGAATTGTGGTACATGCCTTCCTGAAAAAGATGTGTACTTCATTCACGTGTAAAAGTGAGGGCAAAGGTAATTAGGAATTGTTGCTGAGTTAGTCAACCACAAGTATCTGCAACAAAACAATAAGTAGACTTTGGACTTTAGGCTGAAGAGGGAAATAAGTTAGTATAGGAGGGAACTGACAGCTAAGAACAAAGTAGAAGAGTATAACTATAAGAAACGCCTTCGATCTGAAGAATAAGTATATTATAAGTCACTACATAGAACTACTGGAAGCCTAGGAGGTTTTGGTAAAAGAAAAGGATGCATAAAGTTATCATTTATCAATTCTCAGGTGGAGTTAGTTGAATTGTTCTTAATTAATATCTTGAGTGAGATACCAGAGCCAATGATTCAAACAAATGTTTTTGTTGGGGATTGGAGGGTAAAAATGTTCATGGTGGGTATGTGAGGTACTGACCATATGAGTAGAAAAATAATCACTAGAATTATTAGAAAAATATTCATTAACTTTTGTATAAAATTTGTATAAAAATTCATGATCAAGTACATATGATCAGTGTACTGTATTAGTATTTTTTTCACAGTCTTCAAGAATATGGGAATTGCCCAACCTCCCCCTCCTGATACCCCCATTTCCCTGGCTCCTCCTTTTCACTTCCTCCTATATGTTTACACTTATACTTCCTATTTTCCACTTTCACTTTGCCTTCTTGTCTTTTCCTTTCCTTTCTTCTACTTTCCATTTCTTCTCTTTCCTTTCTTTGTTTCTAAAGGAAATAGGGATACCATTTGTTGATTAAGAGGAGGGACCTGTGTACAGAGAGACCTATGTGGAACTTAACCATGCTGTCATGAATCTGAGATGACTTTTAGAAGTGATTTTTTCCAGTAAAAACTACTCCGCTGCTTATATTTCTACAGACTTAAAATGCCTGTTAGAGTCTCACTCTGTTTGACAAGTCGATAATTAAATGTTGTGTACATGTATATACATAATTACCTGTTATGTGCAAGTATGAAAGTGTGTCCATATACATGCTGACATAGTATTTTACTGAAGTAAATTTCCAGGCTGGGAAAAAATAGGCTTCTCTAGTCATATAGACTTCTTATTAAAACACTACAATCACATTCTTAGAGAGGTGATTATTACAATTTATTCGTCCATCACCATTTGGAACAATCACTCTTCTAATGTAATTAACCATTGAAAGAAATACATTTTAAGTGTTCTAAATTGTGTTACTAATTACTTATGAGTAAAACTCTCTAGAATTTAAAATCTATTTTGTCTTAGACAAGGTTTCAGTGCTTATTCCACTTGTACTATTACTTTAGATTAGAGTAACTTCATTTTAAAATTACATGTCAAATATAATTTGCTAGTAGCAACATGAAATGTATGGCATCACTCTGAGGATAAAAGCCTGTTCAGCATTTTTTTAATATCATATACCTAAACACAACTTCCAGAATGATTAGATCACATTTGGCACAATGTAGCTCTATTTGTACTTGCATAATGCATGTACATGTGCACACTGTTATATTTTATGACTATTTGAGTGCATTGATTTTTCTATAAAGAGAACCATTATCCACATCTTTTTGCACAGAAGTACACTTAAACATTGGCATAGGTAAACAACTTACTAAAATAAAACCCATGCTTGGCACAACTATTACTGGTGTCACAGATTTTACAACTATCGTATTTCTGAAAAGCTAGCTTGAGCGTGTTGAAACTTTTTTTTTTTTCCGGGTGAATGCAGAGGCACTTCGGTGAGCTTTAAAGCCTCTACATTTCATTTTGCATTCTAGTCTAGGCCAAATCTTAAGTGTTACTAAATCTTATTCTATCTGAATTGCCTCCCAGTGTCATACCCCAAAAGAGGTTTCTCTCCCACACTGGGCAAGTGGACAGTTTGAAACAAAGGAACTGACTCTGCCAGCAGGCACATATTAAGAATGGGAGAAAGTTAGAAATAGGTTAGCAAAATCCAAAAAGTAAATCCCAAATCCAAAAGTACAGGCAGCTTTAACTCTACACTATTTTTTTGCTGGTGATCCTGTTTGAAGAAATATATAAATTTATTGTAAGAAAGGAAAAATCACTAGCATATTATTGAAACAATGTTAAATAGTAAATATGGAAGAATCTCTCCATAGATGGTGGAACTGTCCTGAGGACATGGCCGTTAGTTGACTTCTAGTAGAGTGAGCTAGCCCAGCTACTTGAGCTTGACATAGAAAATTTTGTTGTGTTTAATATGTAATTAGTCCATTTTCATCTTAGCAGACTTACCCTTCAGATTGGGTCCCCAAAGATAATTTTTTTTCTAACTTTCTAGTTTTCTGTAATTTCAAATTTGCAGAAAAGTTGCAAGAATAATACTGAAAAGTTTTATATACTCTTTACTCAAATCCATGGTTTGAAACATTGGCTATATTTGTTTTATTGTACTCCATTTCTCCTTAATTCTTTAGTAACTTTCTAAGAATAAGGTTGTTCTCTAATTAGGTAATCATAGTAAAAAATATCCACTTTCAATAAATTTATCATCAAGGAACTTTCACCTAATCACAGTCCATATTATGATTCTGTCGATTGTCCCAATATCTTTTTATGGCTTTTCTCCCTTCAATACAGGATCCAGTCTAGGATCGCATATTGCATTTAGTTGTCTTGTCTACTTAATCTTCTTTACTATGGAACAGTCCCTCAGGATTTGGCTTTACCTTGCTGAATATGAAGAAGACTAGTCAGTTATTTTAGAGCACATTCTTAAGTTTGGATTTCTCCCATAATTAGATTCAAGTTATATACTCCTTTTCAGAATACCACCTAAGCAAAATATGTCTTTCTTAGAATTACATATCTGGAGGAGCAAACGTATCTTTGTCCCTTGTCCCATTTTGATTGCCTGGCCAATAAGTTGCTGGTGTGTCTACTTACTTGAATTTTCCCTGTATCAATGAATGAGGAGACACCTTAAGACCATGTAAATATATTGTCTACATAATACTCCCCCACTAGATTTAACAACTATTAATGTTTCGTACCTGAACCAATCTTTATTGCACCAGTTATAAGTCATCTTGTACTTGTTTCTTTTGGAACAGGTGAAAAGCATGAATTTATTCTGGTGATTTTCAAGGTGCCTCTACTTGGTTTCCTTTGACAATATTCTGATAAAGGAAATTGTTCTCTATAGAATTACAGAATAATTTATCAAATTAACTCAATTTAAAATGAGCCAAAATTAAAATTAAGCAATTTTGTTCTAGAATCAATGGAAGGGTATGTATAGGCTCCTAGACAAGTTATATAATAAATGCTCATAAAATTGTACTCCAGATATATATAGTTTCAAAGCAAAGCTTTTTGGAAAGAAAACAAAATATTTTAACTGATTTAATGGCAGATTCTGTGATATCCTTATACTTTATATTTTCTAGAGATTGTTTATGCACTTTTAACTTTTCAGTGTTTGCATTCCCATCCCTTTAATAAATTATAACCTCAGCTGTTTAGTCACATTGCATCTAGTTTGTTTTTCTGTTCTTCCTTCCTTCTGCCCTTGCCTAGATTCATTGTGGTAGCGGTTCTTAATTTTTTTCAACATGGTTCATTCATATCTATTCTTATAAATTATGTATATCACTTATTTAATAAATATCTTGGTCATTCTCTAAAACTGGAGATGAGACTTTTCAGGAGTCAAAATAAATAATATTAAAGTTGAATTATATTAACATTATATTATAAAATGTAAAATAGTCACTAGCTGGTATTTTATATATTTAATAAACTGTACCAAAAAAGCACTCAATTGAAAAATTTTTATTTTAAGTTTTAATAATTTCTACTTAACATTTCACATAAATAAAAGTTTATGTTTTGATGGAAAAAAAATTAACATTTTCATGAACCCTGACTACATAATATTTGCTAAGTATACTAAGTATATTCTGAGTTATAAATTAAATACCTGGTAACTTTCTGGTTACTTAATTCTCTGAAATATTTTGGATTTAAAACTTGATAAAAATTTCATTAATTATCTATCTAAGCCAGGTGATCAAGTTCAAAATTATTAGTGATAAGACATATAGATAATATGTTTCCTTTAAGTTAGAAGAATAATATTTTTGTGTGCCCTCATAGAGTAGTGGTTAGGTCATTCACCACCAAAGGAGCACTAACCAGATACCCCTGTGCTTCATCCTCCTCTCTCTTCCTGCTTATCTGCCTACTCACCTTCATTCTTGCCTGCACCTTTCCTTTAATAGAAAATATCATATTATCTCCATGGTCTTTCTCTCCAAAGTACATAAACAAAGTCTCATCATGAGAGAAAAAAAAAAAAAAAACAGACAACCGCAAAATGATGGAAGTTATAGAAAATACTTGACCATTATTCTGGAAAGCTGTTAAGGTCGTCAGCAATAAAGGAAGTCTGAGGAACCATCACAATTTGGAAGAGCGCAAAGAGATAATGATGAAATGTGACATGATATCCAAATATGATCCAGGCACAGAAAAAGTACATTAAGTAAAAACATAAGGAAATCCAGATAAGGTATAGATTTTTCTTAATGATAATGTATGAATATTGGTTCATTAGTTCTGACAAATATACCACAGTAATGTAAGATAGTAACCAAAGGGGAAAGTTAACATAGGATATATGGGAACTCTACAATCCTTGAATTTTTTTCTGTAAATCTAATACTATTCTAAGAAAAATTTTTATTTAAAAAAAAATGTTGCCCCTTTTTTCTTTGCTGACCCCTCCTACCATCAAAATGGAATTTTTATATTAAACTTCTGTAAATATGTGTTTTATGCTTGATGAATAATAGATAATATCCAAGGTCACTTCGTCTGGTTTCATATTTTTTAAATAACAAAGTATATAAATATATTTTAAATACATTGATTTTTAATCAGTATTTAAAGTGCTATATGTTATAGAAATTATGAAAGTTCTATTAGGTAATTAAAAGACTATGATCTCTGTACATAGGTAAACAATTTATACGTACAACAAAGAATAGAATATTCATTCTAGTCTCTTACAAATCCTTAAGGGAAACATTTTCTGAATGAGACATTGCTTTACACCTCATTGAGATGCCATACAAGTAAAACACATGTAATACTAAGAAAGTCTAAGAATTTCAAGTATTTTACTAAGTGAGGAATTTTTTTAATGCAGCTAAATGAATCATAGTGAGTAGTCATAAATTTTTAAAAATGTATAAATGAAAACTCAGGTTCAGCCCTTATAATATGTGGCAGTTCATGGACAAAAACTAATCTCTTAGCACTTAATATCATCTTTTACCTTAAATTCTCAATTTAAGCTTTTCCATGAATAAGAAATCCAATTATCGAATTGCTCAGATGTATTTTAGACTCTATGAGTCCATATTAGCACTTCTGGATCTTTAGAATGAAAATATGCATCAACTTTTTAGTTTTTAAAAAAATTCTATTACTCATTTTTTTCTTAAAGGAAAGATGTAGGCAGGAATGAAGGCAGACAGGCAGAAAGAGAAAGGAGGAGGAACCACTTTATTTTATCCAGTTGTTATTCTTGGTTGTTCCCCCAGATCTGGTTCTTGAACCTGGGTCATTGGGCTGTATATGGAGTATGTCTGGTGGCCTTGTCCACTAGGTCCCCAGGCCAAACTGTATTCTACCCTTAATATACTATAAATTCATGAAAAATTTCCTGCACATTTTTATCAACTATTTTTAACTAGAACATTGTAGAGGTATGACAAATATTCCAAAAGACAAGTAGCCATTTCACATTTATACCAGAGTATATGAAATTAGCAACACCTTCAAATATTCCATACTAGAAATACCTATTTGTACAATTGCTGCTCTGTATCATTCACTGCTTCTTTCAATGGCATTTTGGCTTCACACACACTCCCCTATAAATTCATAGCCCAGTCATAATCTTTTCAAGTATATTTAAATTTTGGATTGAGAAGCATACATCCTGAAACCTCATAAAACACTGTTGCCAAAAAATATGTCATCACATTGAGTGTGATCCAATAGAGATCTTCATTTTACAAAAATTATATAACATTACACAAAAGTGATTAAGTCTAAAATACATGTGTTTACTGCTGAATTATAAACAAGGCATTATGCTAGGTACTTCAAACTTTGAAAAATAAAACAGAGTAAGACATGATCCCTGTATCCAAGAAGCATATAGTTCATTGGAGGAGACAAATGTATTTGAAAATAATTTTAATATGGTATATATAGTCCTACAGTAGAGGTAAAAACTAAAATATTTGGAAATATGGAGGAAGAAAGGATTGAATTTTACTAAGGGCCTCTCAGAAGCATTCATGGCATCAGAGGTATTTGAATTGTGCCCTAAATGGCAGGCATAAAATTCCAACAGGTAAAAATGGAATAGAGGGAGAGAGAAGTGTGGGGAAGGAGATATTTCAGACAGAAGGAATATGAAGGTGAAAAAGCATATGATATAGTCCACTGCAATTAGAGTTAGAAGTCATATAACACAAGACCAAATAGATGACAGGGGAGCTTGAACAGCATTCTAATTGTAAGGTGGAACCATTATACGTTTCTTTAGAAGCATTTTATTTTATTTAGTTGTTCATCTTGGTTGTTCCCACTGGTCCAGGAATGTGAGCCCGGGTCCTTGAACTGTACCCAACTGCTACTCCACCAGGATGCATCCTATTGTAGATTTTTGAGCAGTGGAATCGCAAAGCCACAGCTGATATTTGACTGACCTTATTGAGCAATCATGAAGGACAGATTGGAAAGGACAGAGACCACTTAAGTGATGCAATAATAAGGGTCAAGTTTAAGTAAATTTGCTAGTTTGATTTTAAAATGTTAGTATGTATGGTTAAATAGCCTCTAAGATGATGCTTCATGATCTCTAACTCCACATATTCATGCCCTTCGAGTGTGACTTGCTTCTAACAATAAAATATATAAAAAACTGATGGGCTGTCATATGTGAGATTTGGTTACAAAAAGACCTGGCTTCTATCTTGTGTGTTTATGTCTTTTTTTTTTTTTTCATGAATCACCAGCTGCCATGTTTTGAGGACACTTTGACAGTCCAAGGATAGACCTATATGTCCAAGAAACATATGAGTGAGTTTGACAGAATATCCTGCCTCACTCCCTCACCCTAGTTGAGTCTTCAGGCAAAATCATAGTCATGGGCAAGGGTTTGCAACCTCCTAAAAGACCTCGTGCCCGAGATAACCACCTAGCCTAAACCAAGATTCTCAGCATAAAGAAACTGTGATATAATACTGTTTATTTTAAAGCTAATTATTTCTTGGGTAATTTGTTAAGCAACAATAGGTAGCTCATACAGAAAATCAAATGCAGTACCTAGGCTATCTTATCCTTGTGCTAAATTATGAACTGTTTTATTTCTGTCATTTCTATACATGACTTAAAGATCACTGAATTATTTATAATATCCTGAATATTCTCCATAGTGCTTTGTGTAATTTTAACTAATATTTGTTGTGAAAGTACTTTTTTCCAGGTAAGAATTCTAGTTCTTTGGACTGTGTGGAAAGTGCTCATTGACAATACCTCTGTGACCCCTTAACATTTACAGCTTTAGGGAAATGATAGATACAGGATTTCAATTTAAGAAAGATCAGAAGAAACTATATCGAATTAGACATTTCTGATATTTTCTGTTCATCCTTTTTAGAAAACAAATTTGTTTTTAAAGTTTTTTGAGTACAGAACACTAACTAATAATTCACTGCAGCTTTGATAATGAAAATAACTACTGAAAAATAATTAAAGAAGTTGCTAATAAGTTCATTAATCAAGTGTATCTTCTGTACATTATACTGAAACAAATTGAAAAGGATGCTGTGCTAGCCAGAAACTCCCTCTCAAATAAAGTCAAATGCGAAGATAAACTAAATTGACTTTTTCTTTGTGGTTGATTTCTGTCTAAGTAGATCTATCTCTAAAAAAACTGAATAAAGAAAGTTGCACTTATGCGTAAATTCAATCCTTTGCTAAAATTCTATACTTACAATGCCTTGATACTGCAAGATTAATTTGAACTATATTTAATCAATCTGTTTCTGTCTTTTGTTTTTGCTATTCATTTTGTTTGTATTTATAACCACTAGCCATTTTCATTTTTTGAATGCTAAATATACCTATGAGAGAAAAAAACAAATAATACCTTGCTCACTGCATTAGGAAAACTGGCTTTGTAACGCAATCAAAAAGATTAAATAGCTTTATATATAGGTAACCAAAAAAATTTATCAATGCACAAGAATATTTGTCAGCAGTCAGAATGGTACCAGTCCTTCCCACGCTTCATGGTTCCTTAACTATAATCATGGCAGTGAGGTCTTGTAGTCTAAAAAAATGTAGTCAGATTTTCAATTACAATTACAGTAGATCTTCCAGAGAGGTCTCTGCAGAAGGTCCAAGGTTCTCTAAAGGGTAAGAAGAGTAACTAAATTCGGACTTAAAACAATATAGTCCTTCCTCTCTTGATACTGACCTTCAAATATATTGGGGTTTTTAAAAGTCAAATCTTAGAACAATTTGCAGGCTTAGATTTAAAGAAATAGCCTAAGAAGATGAAACAGGTGATCTTTCAATTATATGATCACATCTTTTGACAGGTTATTTTCTTTATTTATTCCTTTAATTTTGACACTCAATTTTAAAGGAGCTCAGAAACTTTAAACATATATACATATACATATATACACATACAAAAATATATGTATATATGCACCTAAAATTCACATACTCAAGTACATAAGAAATATAATATCCTATTTTTTCCTAGCTGAACTTAATTCTATCATGAGACTCCTAACCTACTATGTACCATGGAGGATGAGAAAACAAAATAGAGGCAAGGAAAATACACATGAATTTAAACTACATGTAGTACCCCCACCACATTATAAGATACAATGCCTATTCTTTAAGAAGTGGATTACATGTTCACTCCATTAAAGATTATTCTGAATTTACAGGGAAAAATGAATGAACAAATGCCACTAGATACCAAGTGTTTTGCTTTCTAAAAGCATTCAGTTAAGAGATTGGCCCATAATTATCCATCTGCTCTAGCAATGAAAGATCCCTAAAGACAATACTTGCTTCTATCCTCATCATAATCAGTACACTGTTGAAATTAGCAAATATTTGCCCAAAGTGGCACAATTCAGGATCCAGAAAAGAGAAATAGATGAATTGCAATGATCACTGATATGTGTGAAGAATATTTACTTTTCTTTAGTTTTAGATAATGAACAGTTTCCTACTGTTTTGTGTATCTTTTTCCTGTTTTCCACTCCCACATGAAGGGTATGCATGTGTGTGTGTGTGTGTGTGTGTGTGTGTGTGTGCGTGTGTGCACTTATGTGTCTTTAACTAAACAAGAAGTTCTGGAAGTTGGAAATGTCAACTGTAAATGTACATTTTCAAAGGAGTTGAAATAAAATATATTCTTTACTGCTGTGCACAAATGCAAATCAGATCTGAATGGTTCTTAATTGATTTTCTAAATCTACAGTACAATTTTCTGGTAATTATCATCTTGCTGAGATTAAGTAAAGTAATTGTTAACCTCAGAATGGCTTAATGGACTTAGATCACTTTTTCATGTTTTTAAAAAACAAAGCTGTCCATTTAAAATACAAAGAAAATCTTACTTCATATTACTAAGTTATTGATAATGATCATTATAAATATAATGATATAAATATATACAAATCTGTCATGTATAAAATGGTAAGTACTGTGGATATAAAAAACTGGAAATCAAGTGTTTAACAAATAATAATTAGTTTTAAAGATAATCTAGAAGCAAAGCAGTGGTTTAATAGCCTTGTTGGAAACTTTATAAGTGAAGATTAATGTACTTAAGTGCCTTTGCTAATAATTAGTTATAGATACTTAAAGTTTTATATTTATAATAATTCTGTTACTTTTCTAATATTTCATACAACTACATTGAAGTCACTAGAAAATATAGATCCATCTGTCTATGTATCTCTCGAGCAGGAGAGAATAAGCAAGCAAAATAGAAAGAGAAAATGAAACAGAGTGAGCAAGGAGATACAAAAAATAATCTACCAACTACTTCTAGGCAGAGTAAAAATTGCCCATTCCTCATGGGTAAGCTAACTTCCCAATTCACCATGACATTTCCTTGGAAATATTAAATGTAAAGCTAGAATTTTGTTTTGGAAGCAAAGAGAATTAAAGAAAAATACAGTCAAGATGATAAGGAGAAGAGTTAATTACATTCAACAAGGGTCCCAATCCACTTAGATACTTACCAGGGTACTCAGCACTTTTTCACCGTGATTTGCATTTAGCACTTTTTAAATTGGGGTAAAATGAGTTTTATAGTTACTAGAGGAACCATTATGAAGTCACAAAGTAGTACTGCAATTTTGTAACTGAAGCTGGGGGAGGGAAGGCAAATACGTATCACAGAGGAAAACAAATTTTCATTCTCTCAAGTCATCTTTCTAGTCTGCATTGCCTGTATATTGCATGCAATATGAAGACTGGGGCAGATTACTGAAGTACTCAAAAGCTATAGTGATCTAAAATAATTCTTTAGTGACTGTCCATTTCTGCTATATCCAAGGGAAGACAAATAGTTCTGCATTGCTATCCATATTACAGATAAGCTGGGAAAGGGAGGACAACCCAGAGTGATGGTTTTCTTTTCCATTGTTCCTATATATTTGTGCATGAATGTGTGTGTGTGCATGCACATGCATATGTGTACATGCAAAGACAATCTGTGTCCACCAATTGCTTTTTAGAGTTTTCTTATATGCTCTGCACAAGAGGGCAAATAGGAACATCATAACAAAAGAAAAGATAAATGTGTTTCTAAAATTCTAAAGAGAAGGTCTTTTGTGTTTTCCCTTAGGAGAAATAAAATGTACTATGTTTGAATTATGAATTAATATCATGTTGGACTTTAAAGCATTGTTTTACTCTGTAAGGATTGTAAAAGAGTTGCAAAGGAACGTAGTTTAATCTCCTTTTCTAGAATGTTTTGAAAAGATAGTTGGTGACCAGTTTTTCTGGTTGTTTTAGCATACAGATTAGGCATAAGCATGTTTTGATATAAGCATGATGTGGGTTGAAATGACTTCAACTGAACCAAAAAAGTCCTGATTTGAAATATGTTCTTTTGTCTTATAGAAATGAGATTTAAGCAGGTTGCTATATATATTGGAACTGCATTATAAAGTAATCATGTTAATCATGTATGCCAGTCTCCCAGTTAGAGTACTCTCAATAAATTTTTCAGGCTCCAAGTAGAGGAATGGGTAAGGGTTTGAGAAAACCAGAACTGAAGTTCATATGAGAATTTAATCGGTAACAAATGCTAGAGATTCAGAATATCAGGTAGGAGTGTTTGTTTGGAGAACTCAAATGTTTTATGGCTATATTGTATTTTATGTAAATAAACAGATACATGGGTTTGATCATTTAATTTTATATTCACATATGATTCTAAGCAAAGGCATTTCTTTCTCAGTATCAGCTCAGAAAAAAAGGTGATTCACTATGGCCTGTAAGTTTGAAGAAACCGGGCTTCTCAGGGATCTTTCTGATGGTAATTTAGATTCAAATATGACAGTTTACCTTGTCCTTTCAGGCCACTTTGCATATCTGTGACACCAAGGCCAAAGGGGATCTCATTCCCTTAGGTGACAGAGCTCTGGGTTGTGGTTTTATCATCTGTACCCTGGAGCAAAAGATGCTGCTCCTATTGGCCTTAAACATGTTTGTTAAACGCAGTAGCAAAAGCATAGCCAGTATGAAATGAAGAAATGACAAGGAGGGGCTATTTTAAAAAGTCAAGAAATAGTGACTAAACAGACTAAGACCAAAATGAAAGGTGAAAAGAGCAATTTTCATAAAAGCAAGCAAACATAGACTAGAAAGAAAGTTTCAAGAAGTGATGCACTAATATTAGAAGATATAAGAATTATCAATTACTGTATAACAAATTACCCAAAATTACATGACTTTAAAGAACTGTGAATGATTCTGCAATTTGGGCTGGCCTTAGCTGGACACTGCTAGTCTTGCCTACAATCACACAGGCAGCTGCAACTATCTTGAGGCTCTGCTAGGTCCAGATGGTCCAGGATGGATTCACTCACATGTCCGTTGATTAGTTGGGACTCTCAGCCCAGCACTTGCAATCAGTCATGAATGGAAGATACACAGTCTAATAAGACTTGGGTCAGAAGTTCATGTCATTTGCTCTGCATTTTGTTGGACAAAGCAAATCACAAGACCAGCACAGATTAAAGAGAGCGGGAAATAGATTCCACCTCTAGATGGGAAAAACCTGCATAATATGCACTCATATTTAATCAATCACAAAATTTTAAAAAACTATGAAAAAAAATTGGTATGTCTAGTGTGTTCTTAGATGGAATCATTTCTAATGTACATCATTTTGTAATATTTCTTATGGAACATATTTTACTTATTTTATTTTTAAGTCTCTTGAAAGCTGACAGTAATAAAAATATTCATATTTTATTCATTCAGTGAACATTCAATGTTAGTATCAGACACATGATTTCTCTATAATTCTCAGATCTGTCAGTAAACTTAGATATAAATTGATTCTTAGCTGCTTTATATAATAACTGTTGAACTTTCTCTATAAATGCATTACCGACCCTTGATAAAAAGTGACTAGTTTATATCATATTCATCAAAAATGCAGGAAGTTTGTTTCCCTCTCAGACTTCAATAGTCACCCCTCTACTGTCCCAGAAGTTCAGATGGTATCATATGATATTATAGCTGGAAGGGAGAGGGAAAACTAATATAGCATAAACTGCATTTCATGCATATAAAACATCTTTTTCCCAAGAAACGAAAATTAGTAAAATTTTATGTCAATAATGTGCATACTAAAATGTACGTTATTTTATGACACATTAACCATTTTGTAGAATGTCTAAAGCCAAAGTGATTCAATTGTCAGTAGTCAACAAAATGAAATTTACAAATGAGTTGTTACCAGTTACTTTTTTAGTTGTTGTAGAGTATTCCTCTAAGAAAGGAGACCAGAAATGCAATCAATGGACAAGATGCAGTACAGTGTTTCTGCATCTCCATTTTTCCTTATCAATTTTACTTCTGATGCTGTTTCCCTATGAAGGCTTTTTGAAAGCTAAAAATCTGTATAAAAGTCACTTAGGCCATGTCATTTGTACTGACTAGAAGGCTGTTTTCACATAAAACATACCACAAGATATTACTTGAACAATTTCAATTCAAAGGGTACCAGGTTGTACAGACTCCCTGAGCTTTGGCAGCAGCCATCTTTTGGGCAGCATTCTAATAGTCATTTGAATCATTGGAAAAACATTAAATTTATGTTTTAATCTTAGAAAGATAATTTAAAATTTATTTTTAAAGGATGTTTAGAAAGAAGAGTTAAGAAAAGTAAAATTAAAAAGTCATTAAAAATAATTTTATGATCTTTGCAATTCCCTGAGTATTTATTTTAGCCCTACTCTGTGTCCAACATGTTGCTACCTGACTGCTGTTCAACAACAAAGACGTATTGAAATAGTCTCTACACCTCACATACTTTGAATCTAGTTGCTGAGACAAACATGAACACTCAACTATGAACACAGCTTGGTATTCAAGGCCTTATATGGGGTCACCTTCTATAAACTTTTTCTGTCTGTTTCTCACAGCTATTCCAACCCAACTGAATGACAACTTTTTCTCTGACTGCACCTTACCTTTCTTACCTCTAAAATGTTTCTCAACATTTTCACCTGATACTCTTTATCAAGGCTCATTTCAAACACATATTCTTTCATGAAAAGTTTCTTCCTGAACAAACACACCAATGCCACCCACAATGTTATTTCACCTTGCCTCTCTGCCATTTCACTTAATTCTTCTTTTTGTTACAGTTGTCTCTGTATACTATCTCCACTGCCCAGTAGATTTGAAGTTCTGAAAGTGGAAACCCTGTTTTGCTCTATCTCATTCAATACTTAGTAAGAGGCAAAATTTTTGTTTAGTTCAATTAAAAATGAATTCAAGGAAATAATGTGGCCACCTGCCAAAATTAGTCTAGGGAACAATGTTGGAAAAGAGGTAACTTTTCTTTTCTGGAAGTTTAATAAAAATATGTATTTTCATAAAATTAATCACTTGTTCCATACCTGAGAGCTATAGCATTTATTGTGTGTTAATTATTCTGCATAATGTGTCATATATGTAAAAGCACATTATTTAGTCAAAACTATCATATTCAATTTCCCCAGTAAATTCTAAGAGCTGTCAGCTGCTCATTAAATCTTGATTTTCTGTCAGAAGGAATTGATAATCTTGTCTTTGAGTGAATTTAGAAGAAATGTGGGATTGAGCAGAAATATTTGAATATCCTCTCAGTGATAAATTAGATATCTACTTTTCAACTTAGTCTTAATAAGAAAAAGAAGAAGAAATTTAACTCAAAAATTGTTCTTTCCTTTTTTAATACTTCCTCTTCTTTTAACAGAGTTAAAATGGAAGGGTGTAGTTTGTTGTCAGTGATGGGGAAAAATCTATTTCCATTCCCTCAGAGAGATTTCTTAAATTCAAATGTCACTTAATATATGAACAATCCATATAGCTAAGTCTATAAGATGATCCTCTGAAAATTAAAGAAAAATCAGTACAATAACACAGACATTGATTTGTATGAGGTTTAAGTAGTGTTTCTTCTAAAAACAAGGCATCCCTGTCCTCCCTCCCCCAAGTGAATTTATTTGTCAAATACTAGTATTTATAGTTACTCAAATCACAACTCAGTCTCTAAAAGCAAACTGCCCCTATCATTGCCATAGAGATGTTAACTTACATTAAACTAATAAAATATAGTTCTTAATTTTTAAATTCAGCTACGAATGTCTCTATCATGATCTGATATTAAAAGTCCGTTAAAATTACATAAGATTGAGAGACACTGATAAATAGGCTTAAAACCTTCTGGGTTCTATTCTTTTTCCTCCAAGCACTCCTTTGTTTTCTAACCCAAGTTGCATCATGTGCCATCCAGCAGTACATTTAGCTGTCATAAGATTGCAGTTAGAAGTAGTCCCTCCACTAAGCAGTACAGAATTACAATTTCTCAGTGAGGCAATAAGGTTGAGAATTTCTGTGTAGTATGACTGTGCAATTTCTTATGTGTCACTCACTTCTACATTTTTTCAAATATCAGGCAAGAGTTTGCTTGAAGTTAACTGTTTTTTCATACAAGAGGAAGTAGTGGAATACACAACTCCAAAGTGTTTCTATTTGCAACTTGATTCTATATTAAGCATTTGAATATATATGTGGTCCACATTTGTCACAGTCATTATACTTCACATGAAAAAATGAAGTCAAATTGGGAGGACCCCAATCAGAAAGAGCTGAAGGCCTAGGGATACCTCATTCTTTCTCTCTGCTTCCCCTATTCTTGCTAGTGATCAGTGGCATCACTTCTCAGACCAATGGTAAACCTTTACAAGAAGTTGTCTGCTATCTAGTTCAGACGCATTTCATTTCTAGCTCAAACTCTGTTTTGGGTATGGAAGATTTTTCTCTGGTTAAATTGAACAGAATTATTCTAGCTTTTGCTGTCCTGGAACAAGACAAGTATAACTGGCAACAGACACAACAAGTTGTATATAATAAGAAGTAGAAAGAAGACGAGATAAAGACCAAAATCTAGATAATCACCTTTGGATAATTGAGAGTTATCAGCAAATCCCTAAGCCTTTGCTTCAAAAGATGTGGAAGCATGACCAGCCTGCCTCTTACTTGCGTAGTTGCTGCTGTTTGAATTTTACCCAATCTTATACTTAAAGTCAGCCTTCAGATTGAATGCTGACAACCCTTGCTTCTCAGAAGTGACTTAGCACCAGCATCTTGTTGGAAGGGGCTTCAGTTTTTCCAGTTTATACTATTTTCAGTTTATACTGTTCTAACATTTGCTCCCACATAGTTAACATTTTTTTTTTACTAATGTGGGGCAAGAAATATCACTCAACTAATCCTCAAAGAATCTTTACCAAGTAGATACCATTATTCCCATTTTATAGATGAGTCATTCAAGGCCCAGAGAAATTAAATAAATTGCCTAAGATCATATAGCTGATAAATGATCATATTGGGAATTAACCCCAGATCTGCCTAATTCTGAGACTGTGGTCTTTGTATTGCTCTGTGTTGTCTTCCTATTTAAGATTTTTTTTTTTATATTTGACCAACATAAATATCTATCCTATTTGCACTGAGTTGCAGTGAGTTTAGCATCAATTCTTGTGGACTGGTCTGGACTAAGTGTTGACAGAAATGCTAAAGTGGTCACTGTGATAGGTCTAAATTCAAACCTATGCTCTAATATCTGATAACAAAAACCACTCTCTTCTAAGAAAAGTAGCAGATCTGAGGATGCCAGCATGCTTTATGTAATTCAAAGCCAAATTCTCTTTTTATTCATTTTCCCTCTTGCTCACTCTCCCATTGTTCCTGCTATGCACATCATTTGTGATGAACACACAATTTTAAAGTTATTTTTACTCTGAAGAATGTGTTTCTCTCTTCTTTCCTGATTACATGGCCATACAACCTACCCACATCATTATGACTCACTCCCCATGACTCTCTTTGTGGCCTTTTGTTGTTAGTTCTCATTTTGCTCCTCTTTTCTGAATATATTCTGAAGAGCAAGGATGGCCTTTGACTGGAAAGAATTGCATCTTAGGTGGGCTCTTAGACCTTGTCACTGTTCTTAATCATGAAAAGACTCCATAATGCAGTTAAATAGTCCAGTTTTCAAATAGATTTAATCAGCAAAGATATGGGCATAATTAAATACAACCCACTTCTGTCCAAAATTCACAATGCCTTTAAAACAAAGTGTACTGTTTTCCTCATTTCTTGTGAATTTTTACATATGCCATAAATAATTTTGTTTGTGTTTTGTGTGTAAGCTGATACTTAAAAAAAAATGAAAACTACCTGTAAAAAGACTAATGTAACTTGGTCTTCTGGAAGTGATTTGATTTTATTAATTGGCTTAGGTAACTTTAAATCTCTCTGTTGCTTTGAGCATTTTTTCTTGTCACAATAAGAATTTTAAACATGTCCAAGCAAAGTACTAACTTACCTGCACTGTAAATACAGTGAATGTTTATTATTTTCAAAAAGAAAGTTTCAGATCTTTGTTGGGTTATTTGTACACTAAAACACATATCTAGAAACCTGCATATTTATAAGATGACAGGTAGAGATATTTTTTCAAGTACTAAGAAAATATTTTATCTCAAATTTAAAAGGAAAAGAAATTAATTTAAAACATTTCCAATATGTTATGTTTTATAAGCGTAATTTGTTTTTTATTCAATCTGTTTGCTTTTATTCACCTTACTGTGAACCAGTTTATAGATAGGCTGACTTGCTAAATGGCTTTGGTATTTAAGTTAATTTATTATCAAGTAGATCATAGAAATAAAAGTTTCAGGTTATAACTTGCCTTTAATATCTTCTGGCCTAATTACATATGTAAATGTTGAAATAGTCTAATATGTGCATAAACACATTGAAATTTTTTGAATAGCTTTACTTTCTTTGATTTTGAAGCAGTCTGGAATTCGTTACAATAATAATCAAAAACGATATACCTTTTACTCATATTTCCCGAGTACTAATATTTTATCACATTTGCTTTGCTTTATCATTCTTTTTCTTTCTACACACACACACACACACACACATACACACTTTACATCTAAATACATAAGTGTGTATTTATCCAAAATCAGAACATTCTGTATTATAGTAACAGTAAATGCACAACCAATAATATAACAACGATAATATACTAATTTATAGATTTTATTCAAATTGCATCAGTTCTCTCACTTATATTCTTTATAGCAAAAGGAAAAAAAAATACCCAGGATAATATACCACATTTAGTTATATTGGTTTTTTGTTGTTTGTTTGTTTGTTTTAAGGAGAGGTACCTGCAGGAATGAAGGTGAGCAGAGCCAGGCAGGCAGGAAAGGAGAGGAGGAAGAAGGAGGTAGCATTTTATTTGTTTTATTTAGTTGTTCTCCTTGGTTATCCCCACTAACCCAACCCCCAACCCAGAGGCATCTGGTGATTGTGTCCAGCGAACCTAACCCTTAAGCCACCAGGGTGCACCTAGAATGTCCATTTCAAAAAGCAGTATTATATAAAAAAGTTAGGGAAAATTTATCTTTCACCTACTAATTTCAGACAATTGGTTATTCATTGTGAGTTGACTAATATTTCTTCCATGGACTTTTAAATCCAGAATATTTTGACTGCTTTGTGAGTACTGTTGTATCTTAATATTCTGCCTCACAACCATTTCCCATTACCATTCATATAGCAAAGACACTTAACTCTAAGTCCAAAAGTCTAGAAGAGATACATAAATGGCATGTGAAGCTAAGAATCATTCTTATAAGGAGAGATAGAGAAGTGAGTATTAAGGAAGAATAGAGACATCTGCCAAAAAAGACATCCCATATGCCTTCTACAAATTCAAGTTGTATTTAGTGAAATCAGATCTTTCTGTAAAATACAAATAAGATTAGCTAATGCTATCAATATATCATACCCATATTAATTACTCCACTCTGACTACTTTCTGTATAGTAAGTGAATGGGCTATTTTTATTGAGGAACAAAGAGAAAAGAAGTAATTTGGTGGAAGGGCTTGTTTGGGCACTGTTACCAGGGAATTATGAGTAGTAAGAGTGTCCTGTACGTTCCCAAGAGGCAGAAAAAAGAACATTGGAAAATGGAAAAGATTTGGAAAGACACCCACCTTACAGTTTTGCTTTGTAACACCAAACTAGACATCCCAAGCCTGTTTCAAGTTTGTCACAGCTGCAAATGATAATAAATACTATCACTAACTGTTCCTGTTTATATAACGTCTGAATATTGAAGCTAAAATTTGTATTAAATGGTATCAATGAAACCTCCTGTTGTTTGAATCTATGAATTTTGAAGCTAAAATGTGCATTATGATTCATTAAAATAGGTGTGTAATATGTTATTTCCTTAAAAAAAAATTTTCATCATAATTTGTTTAACCCAGTGGCCCTAGTTACATTTCTCACCCTGGTTTTTCCCAAGTCAGCATTGGAAATAAGTAAATAAGTTAATATTTTGAATCAGTAATTAACACAGACTAAGTTAAATAGTGTGTTTTGAGATGAATGAAATAATAATATTCAGGATTAAATTATATTTGAGAACACCAAGTCTGAAGAATAGGTTTTTGTGCTCTAGAGTCATTATCTCAAAATAATGGATCCATTCCATTTCACTATTCACTTATTATTTTCTTTTTTAAAGTAAATAATTTCCTATATGATAAAGTAAAAAGAAAACTGGGGTAACCAGAGTTTGTTTTAATAATAATACAACTCCATATGGGAAAGCAAAGTATATGTCCTTCTATAAACAACCCCAAAGAAAAAGAACTTCTAAGGAAATTAATTTCTTACAATTCTGGAGGCTAGACATCTAAGATCAAAGTATCTGCAAGTTTGGTTTCTTCTGTTCCCTTTCTCCTTGGTTTCAGATGACTGCCATCTTATTGTGTCTTCGCATAAACATTCTTTTATTATGTTGTCCATATCCTTATTTCCTCTTGTACAGACACTAGTATATTGGATTAGGGTCCATTTTAACTTATCTTTAAAAGTCCTATCTCCAAATACAGTCACATTCTGAGACTCTGAGGGTTAGGGGATTCAATATAAAAATTTGTAAAGTCACAGTTCAACTCATAGATGTTTATTTCTATAATAAATATAGTTTTATGTTATCCTTATCTACTGTTTGTGAACTGAATATATTTAAATTTTGATTGTAGAATTGCCTTGCACATGTATCAGCTTATCACAGGGTGTCAAGGATGTGAAATTTATTTCTTCAAAATATGTCCTAATTAAGATAATTAAATATTCACAACATTTTCATAGCATTTGCTTTTTTTCCTTGTTGAACATAACAGAGAATTGGATGTCATTCATATATCACAGATAAGCCAATAAACCAGACATTTTTACCGGACTCCGTGTTAATAAATATCTTTTGGCATAGCAATGATACAATTTATTACCTTAAATTCTAAGATTCCCTTAATTACAAACATAATGGGCATTTTACTATATATATTTATATGCAGCAGTTGTTTAAATCTGAAATAGAAATTCTAGGAGGAAAAGTATCAAGTCCAGTGTGCCTCAGTGCTGAAACACAAAATTGCGACTTTTAGCGTTTTATCAAATCCTTGATTCCATTCTCTGGCTGGCTTTATGAAATGAATAGGTAAGAAAAAAATGGCTAGAAAAGTGTAAAGCTAAAAGGCTTTTGAGAAAGTATGAGAAAGAATAGGCTTAACTCGAATTGCAAGCAATAGACGATGTGGCTATGATTCCAGACAGTCTGGGTTTGTATCCTGAAAATTTCTGCTTACTAAATTACTGTACTTCTTTTTACCTCAGTTTTCTCATATGTAAAAGGGATTAGAAATGATACCTATATTATTGACTTGATGTGGTGATTCAAATAAAGCATTTAGCATGGTACCTGGCATATAGTTAACTCAACAATTTCTAGTCATTTATCAGTGTAGGTACATAAATATATATTATATTCACATGCATGACATTTATTAATGTTTCATTTTCTCCAACTTCCATTTTTACACTGTACATAGTACAATTGATGACTAGTCCTGCTCTCATGGTGGATTAAATAGCAGAGATTTAGTCTGCTTCAGAAATCAGTCTCAAGTGATACATTTTTTGAGGTATAATTAACCTATAATATTCTATTAGTTTCAGGTATATGACAGAATTAGTTGATATTTGTATATATTCCAAAATGATCACCACAATGATTCTAGTTAACATCTAACCCTCAAGAGAGGAATCTTTCTGTAAACAGGAATATAAAATCTATAGCAACATGTCTAGTGATTGCCCCACAGACATTTCAACAGGGGAATTGTTCCAAAGAATGCAAATCCCGCCCTTCCTTTCCTGTTAGTTGAACAATCTCTGGATGCATTAAAGCTTTGTGTAAATGTTCTTAAAGTTTTCCTTTTGTCTACATATTGCCTTTATGTTTAACTTATTTTTAAGCTCTCAGAAGATATTGACAGATGTCCTTCATACATCTTCAAATAATACCTGCTATAGATTCTCTCACACTTGAGACACTAAAAAAAATCATGAAGTCTGGTGTGATCCTGAAGTAAATTCATCACCTAAGAAACTGAGAAAGGGTAAAGACATTCCCTGCTCTGAACTCACATTAGTCTAGAGGGTTCAAGAAATCACTATAGGGCAGGGTACAATAACGGTACATGGACTGCAAGAACAGACTATTTGGATTTGAATCCTAGCTGTACAAATTAGCATTTGTACAATTTGGGCAAGTTGTTTGCCATATTTTCTTCACTTATAAAATGGGAAAATTAAGATTTTTCTACTTCAAAGAGCTATAAACTTAAGTGAATTCATGTTTGTAATAGGTTTAGATTAGTTCCTGGAACAAAGAAAGTGATAGCACTTACTCTAAGTGTGTGCTACATAAATAAAATCAAATAATGTCTGGCATCTTCTAATTACTTAAAACATTGGTCCCCAAATGAGTCTACTCCACATAGGTTCTCCAGATCAAGAGCTACAATAAATCCAGGTGAGCTCTCAGCATTTGTGTTATTCCTCAGCAAAGAGAATACTATAAAGTGGTTTCAGCCACGCCTTTCCTGAAGAGGTTTAAAAAAACAGACTAGTGGGATATTTGGTATGTGTTTCTTTGCTGCTTTACAATTCGTGTTTCTAGAGTCTGAAATTATTAATGTATGTCTCTTTCTGAACTTATGCTGTCATTATTCATCTCTGTCTGACTGGAAGAGAGGAAGAATATGGGTCTCATTGAATTCTATTGCTTCTTTGTGGTAAACTCTAGTGCTAACAAAGAAACAGTTGCATGCACATGAGCTGCAGATCAGATCTGCATTTAGAAAAGTAGTTATATGGCAATCTTTAGGAAATGCAGTCTCCTTTACATTCAGTTTTGTATTTTATTTCACACTGCAGTTTTTAAGTGAGGGAAGATATGAAGAGAACTAGTTACAAAAGTGAGAGGTGAAATATTTTTACAAAGACATCAGTAGGATGAATATGATGAACTATAGTTATAAATAGGATGAATGGCAGAAAGCCTTATGAGGAAAATTAGAAACAGAGGTAAAGAAAAGAATGTCAATTTGAAAAAAAGAAAATAACAACATAGGAAAAAGATACTAAGGTAGAAAAGAAACGTTTTAATGAAAAAACAAATAAAAGATTATTTTGATTTTAAATTAAACTGCTAAAATGTTTTGTAACAGTAATGTTTTCTGTGGCCATAGTTTATGAATAATGAAATGGCTAAAGAAGCAACATCTTACCTGACTTTATATATGAATTCACTCTGTGTATTAATAGATCTTATAAACAATGGTGATAAATACTAGCAACCCCACTTACTCTGTCATTCTATTATAGACTCGTGAACATTCACATGAGGGCTCTAGCACTATAAGGCCCATTTTAGAGCACAAAACCTCAACCTAACTTCAAGGGAGTATCCCACTATAGAGAAGCAATTTCAGTGTATAAATTATAACCCTAAATCTTTGTGAGCTTTGAGATTTCTCCCTCTATTCCTTATGGAAATTAAGATAGAAATGCTCTATTTTCTTTGGATTTTATGTCTGCCACTTCATCTCCAGTCAGAATCATCTTGGAATTAAGCATGTATAGAAGTTATAAAGGGATACTCCATATAGTGACTGAGACTCTTAGCATAGCAGGATAGGCACTTTGGAGATTTATTGGACATAGGTCCTCTACTGAGTAAAAGAATCTCCTCTATTATGTCATTCATCAGCCATTTATTTTTTTCATTCAGTAAAATGTGTAAGGTGCTAAATTAATTTCCTAGTGCTATCATAATATATTACCATAAACTGATTTAACTTAAAACAACAGATAAGTATTCTCTCACATTTCTGGAGGCTAGAAGCTAGAAATCAAGGTGTTTGCAGGTTTATTTTCCTTCAAGGGCTCTGAGGAAGAGTCTGTTCCATGTCTTACTCCTAACCTCTGGTGGTTGCCAGTTATCTTTGCCCTTCCTTTGCTTGCAGCTGTACCACTCAAGTTACTGCATCTGTCCTCACATGGCCTTCTTCTGTGTGTCTCTCTCCAACTATCATTATCTCTGTCCTAATAAGGACACCAGTCATTGAATATAAGGCCCACTTTACTGTAGGATGACATCATCTTTTTTATATCTCTATAAGGACTTATTTACAAATAAGATTCCATTTATAGATGCATCAGATTTTGACTACAACTTATTTTAGGTAATACAATTTAACCTACAGCAGGTACCGTCTTCGTACCAGAAACAATGTTAGATGCTAAGAACAGAAAGATGAATAGCATGCAATCTCTACACTCAAAAACTTAATTTAGATAGGAGTAGACATCGATATATAATTGTTGTATACATACTCTATGTCTCAGCAAAATACTATTGGGAAATAGATAAAATGATGACTAACATTGTCTTACATTACCAAGAAGCTTCATTGTGAAGCTGTCTTTTGAGGCATGGGGTAAAGGATATTGGCATTCATGGGTGAATTTATGGTAGTGAGTATGTGTGAAGGCTATTCCAGAGAAAAGTAATAACATGTATAAAGAAATAATGTCATGTAAGCAGCTGGTATCCCTCAAGAAGGGCAAGCAGTTGGTGTAACTGAAATATGAAACTAGCTGCAGGAGTGCACCCTGGTAGAGCAGCAGTTAGATCAATTGCCTCCGAACAGAGCAAGCCATATAACCCTAGGTTTGAGCCTCAGGTATGGAGAGAAACAACTAGTGTAAAAAACTAAATGAATGTAAAATAAAGATGCGTCCTCCTCATCTGTCTTCCTACTTGCCTGCCTGCCTACTTGCCTTCATTCCTGCTTGCACCTTTCCTTAAAAAGAGAGAGGGAGAGAGAGAGACAGAGAGAGAGAGATTAGCTGTAGGTAGTGGTAGAATACGTAGGAGTTAATGAATGGGTGGTAGAGGGCAGAGGGCCTACTATGTCATGCCAAAGTATTTTGGACTTTGTAATGCGTAATGAAAAGCCCCTACCAATAATTTTCTGGATATTTTTTAATCCTTAAAGTAATAGTGAATGGATTTAAGTAGTATCATAAAATGAAGTAAAAGAGTAAGTAAGAAAGTTTCTTGCACATTTGGAAAGGCCATTTAGACTTAGGGAAAATTATTTGAATTAAAGAATAATTTTAAGGAAATGCATTTTTATTTATCTATGATATGTAGAGGAGCTCCAACTAAGTTAACAAGATTCAGTCATTCAAACCATTGCCTAGTAGCAATCCTTAAGGACCTAGTTTTAATGAACAAATATGGCTAAATTGTAATTAGCTTATCAATTGTTTGTATGTAAATTGATGCTTATAAACCACTTGAGAGGATTTGAAAAGTTTGTTCTCTTAAGCATTTTAAATATTCTTATAATCTTATTTATGCTATTAATTTTAGATTATCTATGGAAAAGAGGTTTGCTAAACAAAGGTAAACATGCCCTAGTCCCTGGACAACTGATGAATTCTGAGTTAGTCACTTGTTATTTATTCATCAAGTATGTATTACTCAACATCTGTGTATAAAACTTTGTCCTATGTAGCAGGGAATCAAAAATATGTCAGGACACATCCCTATCCTCATATAATTAGCAGTCTAGTTGGGGAGAATAAGGTAACAATAATCACACTGAAATTTGTTCAGTTCGATATTGGTGGTACATATAGGTTGCTGGATGACTGCAGTGGAAGGAAGACCCAATTATATGGGAGAAGGGAGCAGGCTGTCAGGGAAAGCTTGATACTTACATTGAACTTTGAATGATAAAAAGTGGTAGACAAGGAGACTGGACTCTGCAGTCAATATCCTAGGTACTGGGTACAGCTCTTTTAAAAAGCTGGAAGAAATGAAGGGTATGCCATGATACCAAAACTATGAGGAATTAAAAGTTCATGATTTGAGGTTCAGATCTGAAGGATCAAGGTGAGAGATGGGTAGTTAGCAGCCAAGGGTTCTGATAATGTGCTTACATTTTGATATGGTATAGGTTACCTTGACAGATTTTAAGCAGAAGAGGGTCATGATAAAATTTGAGTTTTATTTATTCTTCATTTTCACTCATTGCTACTTAATCATTTTTTCCATCGCTATAGAAGACTGGAAGGCCCATGAGAGCATAAGTTTTTTAAGCTTAATTAAGCATACTTTTATGGACCACAAGCTTTGTAGCAGTCCCCATGGTAGATGCTAAAGATCCAAAGACATAGTTAACAAGTTCTCAAGTAGTTTGCAGCCTAACCTTTATAAACTCCAGAGGGCTACTACAGAAGATACATGAATAGCCAGTCATCCATGTGAGTTAAACCTCTAATACTCTGACAAGACTAAAAATGAAAGTAAAATGTGTAATTTCAAATTTGTCATTTTCTATTTCACTCTTATTGAGACCCAGATGATGCTACATGATAAACCTCTAGGTACAATTCCAGTTGTGCTTTATATTTTTCTTTAATTTTCTATTTCTGCAATATTTTATTGGCGATGGTGGCGGTGGCTTTTGAATATTGTTACTGGGGATTTTTTACCACCTGTTTTAGTGCTTATCACTCTCCATTTGCCATATTTGATGATGTGTATCATTTGATTTAGTATCACTGATTTGGATCAATTTCTCTTCCAGGTTTCCATATTGTATTGCTGAGTCTATTTGCTTTTGTTTCAAAGAAAAATCAACAA
The DNA here is from genome assembly GCA_004363575.1 of Solenodon paradoxus. NCBI lineage: Eukaryota > Metazoa > Chordata > Mammalia > Eulipotyphla > Solenodontidae > Solenodon > Solenodon paradoxus. The sequence goes on along the minus strand of RJWH01004313.1, from coordinate 13,605 downwards.
TCAAATTATGAGTGACAGACACACTAGTAGGACCACTCTTATGGAATATGTAGAGATCCATTCTCTTGCCTTAAATATTGTAAATTATCTTTCACTATAATGCCTTTTAATTGCAAGTCAACAATAGTAGACTGCTGACTACTGAACAGTTGACTACTGCCTAGGACGTGCTTTCAGTTGTTGACTCTTCTAAGTGATTACTTATTAGAAAGAAAGGGGAATGGATGAAAATATCTATGTTGACACCTTCTGAAAAATGTGTTACTTGACTGTATCTATTACATCGTTCTGAATTCATTCAGCGTCACTAATCACAATGTTAAGTGACCTTTTACTTTACTTGGCATTAAACTTGTACTGCTTGACCTTTGAGCCTCAAGTAGGCCATTCCCCAGCACCCTGCTGTATCTTTAGTACTAGACTCTTGAATCATTTTCCATCCTGAGGATTTGCCTTGCCTTAGAGGTACTCTGACATTTGCTAAGACTTCCCATTAGAATTTGCAGACATTTCCACATCATGACAGTGTCATTTAATATCTTGGTTTTAAGCATCATCCGAGTGGCTTATGCTGAAGAACCTGAACTAAAAAGAAATGGTAAAATAAAAACAACCAGTTGTTTATTTTATGCTTATTAAGTTGGTATTAGAAAGTACATAGTTGTTGTTTTTTTTCTATGAATCCAGCCATAAAACCGTGAATATATTTCAAAGGATCATAGTATAAAATAGAGAGCCACCAGTAGAAAAGATACACTTGAAATAGGGTCTGTCTTCAGGCAGGTCTTGCAGTTAGTAAAGCCAGTCCTAATAAAACTCGTTAGTTACCTGGTAAGCCATTGTTTATTAACTACATTAATTTTAAAGTATCTTATTTGATCCTCATAATAAATGCACAGATGGAGTAAGAGTGACTCCACACTTTGCAGGTGAGGAGACTCAAAATTAGAAAAGTGAGCTTCCTGGCTTGAGTAAAGCTGAGCCAAATTTGAGCCTAGTACCTGAGTCCAATTTCCATACTCTTTCCGCTATAGCATGCTGTTCCTACATATAACATGGGATTTAGGCATGTCATCCAGGACATTTAATTGACAAAAGCAACCTGTGTTCATGACAGAACTTAAAACTAAGATAGATAGATACAAGCAAACAATGTAATTGTTCAGTTGATGTTTGTGCAGGGTATAGACAAAGAGAACAATTAGGTATGATGGTCTCCTCCAATACTGCTGCTTTGTGGTGTGCATTCACACAAGACATCCCCCAAAATAATTATAGTTGAATTGGTGCTAATTAATTGTGTACTAGTTCCCTCCTCCCTCAAAAAAAGCCTTAGAATTATATTTCCTGCACATACTATATTAGATACAAAATGGAATTTTAAAATCTTGCCTACATTTATTTTCTGTTAAAATGTCTATGGGAAAATTAGCATAATGCTAATTGATTTTTTAAATTCATAATATGCTGTCATAAATGTAGGCATTCTGAAATGACTAGAAATCTATTTTATTTAATTTACAGTCTGAAAAGGGAGTATTATAAAAATTAACAAGCCATCCTAAAGAAAATAAATCCTAAAGAAAATAAAAGTTTTAAAACTGAAGTAATGATAAACATTAAGCTCATATAGAATATAGGCATATAGAATTCCAAAGCAACTTGGGGGATGGGGTGGCAATTGGAAGGATGGATGACAATGAAAGTAGATGCATTTTAGAATATTTGGCAGATTCATTCTTTGGTTTTATGTTTTTATAGATATGAAACTGGTTGCATACCTAAATCTAGGCATATGTTATGACCTACTTTTCATCATCACTGTGAAAAAGGTGAAATTAAAAAAACAAAAAAACTATCACTCTGGAGCACTTCTTTAAATCGAATGATAATTTTACACTTACTATTTCTCCTTCAGTTTCAAACATAATCACTTTAATTACTTTGAGGAAGTAGTTTATTCTAATCACAAAGTTAAGGAAACCAAAGTAGAACTTGCAGTTGACACTCAGCTGTTCTGAGTTCACTGAAAGTGAAATGCCAAGCTGCCAGGGATAAACTGCAGGAAGCTCTCTTGAGACTCATGAGTGGGCTGAGAAGTGGCAGATGAGTTTCAGTGTGGGAAAGGTAATGCATTTAGCTAAAAAAATGAAGATAAAATAAGCCAGACCACATTCACAAGCTGACAGACTCCAGCTTCTCAGCTCTAATATTGAAAAGGTATCTAAGAATGACTAGTAAGTGTTCCATGAAAAAAGTGATCTCAGGAAGGTGCTGTAGCCCCAATGATCAACATTTGGCTATGCAGCATCAGGAAAGAGTTTGGCATCCAAACAGAAAGCATCCTATTTCCTTAGTATAAGATTAGGTTCCTCTAGACTTGATGAAATAGTGCAAGTAATTGTGTTTGTTGCTCCTTTTGTAAAAAAGCTGCTGTTGCTGCTACCACTACAGCAGCAGCATCAGAGAAAAGAAGGCATTTTTAATGAACCAAGATATGATGAGGAGTCCCTGTTTTTAAAAAAAGGCTAAATTTGGAGGTTTTCTTTTGGAAATACAGTGGTCAAGTGAGGCTGTGGTCAGAGCCCATCAAATCATGAAATCATAAAAGTTTCATTAGCATAAATGGAAACCTGCTTACCAAAACCATGAATAGTGAAGCTAAGGTACCCTTAAAGTTACCCCAGAATTGAAATAAGTAGTATGTTGAAAAACACAATGTGATTCAAGAATATTCATTCATTGTAGACACATGGTTAGCAAAGAGAAGGTTAGAGAAGCAACGGAGGACAGACCTCCTTTCTATAGAGCAGCTCTTTGTGACTCTCACCAGAAATAGAATCATGAGGCTAAGTAGATAATGAATATGGTATTCTTCGGGTTTTCATTTAAAAATGTATTAAAAGTGTTAGTCTTGAAGATGGTAGTGCATTCATAGTTGATAAAAACTTCTTGATCTTATCCTCCTTTTGACTTCACCTTCATTCACACCATTCTGTCAAAGTCACAGATTTTGAAATCCAGGCTCAGTGTTTGAAGTCCATACAGTGTAATGGTTCAGGTTATGGATTTTGAAACTCCACAAATGCCCACTACTTATTAACTGCATGATCTTAAGCAAATTTTTAAAAATTTCTTGGAGGCATGCTCACATTTACAAAAAGCTTCCATAATACCTGTCTTAAGTATTGTTTGAGGAATCATTGACATATAATATATGCAAGTCACTGAACACATTATAGCACATCCAGCAACTCCTACTATGACTGAGGGCTAAGGGAACCGTGTGTGCAATGTTGAATGTAAAAGCCTGTAACGAATGTGATGAAAAAGGTGTACCCTCACTTTCCTCATGTAATTTTTAAAAGTTTTTTGACTGTTTTAAATATAGCCTTTTAGAAATGTATATGAAAGAGCAAAATGTCTAATTAAATGTCTATGAAAGCAAATACATGCAGTTAAATATATTCCAATTGTATATAATACAAAATAATATCTTCATAAAGAAATATTGCTTTTTCCCTTGACTATCCCATTCTGTAAAATAATTTTTTTCGAACGCTTCACGTATATCCCTGACATCAGCATTTCTGCAAGCATAAGAGTCTATTTTTTAGTCACCTAGAAGTTTTCTTGAGCACATTAGATTCATGGTCATCTAAGTTGTTAGATATATACACTTTAATGAGAGAATGATAATAACTGTCATTTTTGTGCCAAGCCATGAATACCTATTTGCATAATATTACATCAGTTGATTTTTCCATTTATTCTAACAAAATGTGTATATTTGTGATCTTTGGTAGACATTTACCACATTGCAATTTTAAGTGCTCTTTCAAAGATTTGTTTATAATGAAATCTAACACAATACTGTGAGGTTATAACATAAATAATTCTTATTTCTGTGTTAAACTTCATTGTCTGTAACCTCTCAATTCTGTAAATTTGCCTCTGAAATCACCTAAAACTCAAATTAATTGGGGTTTTTCTGACTAACGTCTGTTCTCCAAAGAATATTCTGATATGAAAAATAAAGTAATTTAGAAGAGCTCCCTTATAATTAAAGAATGTGTCAATGTGTAAGGACTTGATATATGAGACATCTTTCCTTTTTTCTGAGACATAATTGGGAGGGGGAAAGTGTATGTTATATTAAAGAATATAAGAATACACATCTTGGCATTGTTATATAGTTACACAATTTTGTAAGAATTCAAATTCTCTGTTTTTATTAATTCCATAAAAATGTGTTAAGTGCTGGGATGATCCAAATAAGTAGAAGGCAAAGTTATTGCTGTTGTTAGAATTTTCAGACCTTGGAGAATATTAAAGAAAATTGTATTGAACCCTTACTGTGAGCAAAGCATTTACACAGAGAAAGATGTGAGTTGCAACCCCTTAACAATTTGCAAGCTATTCCAGGAGCTTAAAACAAATATACACATAATTCTTTGTATCTTAGAAAATAAGAAAGCTATAAACTGTTTCACAGTTTCACAGACAGAGACTATATCCAGTTGAGAAATATCAGAAAAGTCTTCAGGAAGTCAGTCGTATTTAAGATGAAACTCAAAGGAAGTGTTAGATATCCACTGGCTTTTGAGGTTGAATAGTAATAAAAAGGGGACCAGAGTCTGTGAAGAGGGCAAAAATGACATGAGCAAAGATGTGGAAGAAAGAAAGCAAGAGGAATATTCAGGAACGAGGAATTCATTTTAGATGTAATGTCGAATTTATGGGAACAATGGGAAAATGAAACCGGACTGTAGATGAGATTAGAATAAATTGTGAAGACCTAGGCTATGCTTAAGAACTTTATCCATAAACAATAAAGAGATGTGGTAGCTGGGAGAGTTATGTGATCAGATTTATATTTTAGATATCTTTCTAGGTTGATTTCTAAACGCAAATGTGGGGAGACTAAAGTAGTCTGGGGAAGAAAAAAATAGCTTATGAATAAATTTAGAGATTTATCGTAAGAATTGGAGACTATGTGGATACTTAGTTGAAAGACACAGAATTGCAATGATTAAGTAGTATCTATACCATTCCATTTTACAGGTTTGGTGGAATAATCAACAAATTTAGTTATGTTTATATTGCATATAATGTGTGAGAGACCTGCAAACAATTCACAAGACAGTTCAAAGTAGGGGAAAAAAGAGGTGAAGAGAAATTTCACATGTAAAAGCAATACATAGTAAGTCATCATGTAGGAAAACACACTTTTCACCATAAGAAATATGAATTAAAGTAATATTCAGGTAGCAATGTACATCTATTATAATGTCTAAACATAAAATGAAGTATTAGGAGCTGTAGGGACACAGGTGGAGTTTTATAATACTGTCATTGCATGACAATTTGTAGGAATTTATACACAAAACAATGTTAAGTGAAAGAATTAGATCACAAGAGAGTATATAAACACTAATTATATCTATAATAATGCGTGTATGTTGACACATTTTGGAAGCAAATTTAAAGGAATATAAGTAGTTTAATGTTCATTTGCATTGTCTGTCTGGAATAGTTATTTAAGTACATTCTAATTTTAAAAGAATGGAATGAAAAATGATTCCCCATCACCTCCCCTGAAACACACACACACACACACACACACAAACAACTTTGCAAATAGATTGTGGTAGATTATGGTGTTTATTGTTTGTGATGTTGCAACATTATAAATCAGAGATGTCATTATAGTTGTAGTTCCCTTCATGATCTACCATAAGTCTGATGAGGCTTTTTTTGATCACTTTTTATTATAATGAGAAAAGAGGAAATCTCCTCCTAAATCCTGACAACCTGCATTTTAAATCCTTCCACAATACAGATTATTCCTGCCCCCAATAACTACAGAAACTGTCAGCTTGTTATTTCTTTTTCTCTCTAGCTTCCTCTCAATACCTCAGTCCTGACCTTTGTATCCCAATTGATACCACTCACCCTGTTGATACATTAAGATGTGTTTACTAAGTAAACATGAGTAAGGTTCCAATTTATATGCAGGTAACACTGTAAATGAACTGAATGTGTAAATATGTGGTACACATTGTTGTAACATACTCTGTATAGATTTCATTTGATGTTGATAGTAACCATCTGAAGTCTGAAATATTATCCCTATTCTTGAGTGATAAAAAATTGGCATCAGTTCAATAGACTGTTATTTTTAGAACCTAAGACAGTGCTTTTTCTTTTCTACCTTTTAAGTCACTAGTTCCCATTGTAAATAAAGTACCCTGTGTGTTATGACTCAAAGTATAGTTTTAAACAACAATAAATTTTAGAAAGTAGCATTATTTTTAAGAAAGATGTTTAAAGTGTGCTGTTTTCTTCAGTTAAAAATTGTATACTGTTGCTATAAAAGTTCTTTATAAGGGCATTTGGAAAATTTGCTACAAAGCAGTTCAGAACTATACAAGCAATTTAAGTGGAATCCAAACATGAAGAAGAGTCGCTGCCACTTTAATGATTTCAATTAAATAAAACTTACAAGCTGATAAAAATTTTGGAAGTTTTATTTAAAGAGGTTTGATATTGACATGCTGACCAATAATAACCATAAATTAATGTAACATTAGATAATACAGTGCATAATACAACAAGGAAATTTTTGAAGGTGTGGAAAATCATAAGTAAAAAACTGCTAGGACTAACTTGAAGCATCAAGGGGTAATTGGTAGAATAAAGTATATTAACTATGAGAATGTTCTCTGACTCATATAACATTTTTAAGACTACATTGGAATGATTGCAATGCTATCTTCTATGCAGTGACTAGAATATTATGAAGATTGAAAATGTGCACCAGATGATAAACAATATTTTAAGGTAAGGGCAGGAGGGGGTGCTGGTATGAATCATGAAGAAAAATGAATTGGAAAGCTGTTTCATTTAATAGAAAAGGAGGAGTCTAGTAAGAATTGTAAATATTTATAAAATAGGAAATATAGCTACAGTGTAATGAAATTCGTATACATAAACCATGTTATACACAAACATCCATCTCCTCTTGCTCTAGTCACACGTTGTGTCTCATAGGAATAAGTAACTTTGCAGAGGAGTTAACTGTTGATAAAAAGGATTCGAGTTGAATTCAATGAAAGAGTAACATTTTATAGCATTTTAAAATAGATATCAAATATCAGGTGACATAAAGAAAACCTGTAAAAAGGATATTTCTTTCTAGTAGTTCTAAATACCTCTATTGATGATGTAAAGCTCATCCATATTCCAGAGAATAATTGGAAACAAGCTGTTTGAGACAGAACTTCCATTTAATTTGTTCGCCTGACAATTGGCTGTGAGATGTATTTTATTACCAATGTAAATTAAAATACCCAGCTGACAGCAAAATCCTACAGATAGTGTCTCAAATGCTAAACCACACTATATGTAAAGAGCATTAAGGTTAGGACAAAGATTGACAAAAGCAGTGACAGTGAACATTTACATGATACCAGTAGTTTTGAATTCCTTCCATCAATAATGTGGAAATGATGAAATTAGCAGAGGGGGTAGTGAGTCTCTTAACTTACATTTAAAACTAAAAGAGCTTTTAACTGTGCAGATATCTAATGGCTTTTGATAAATATATGGCACCAAAATTCAATTATTATATACCTATGTAACAGCCTTTGCAAGTGTGTGTTTGTATATATGCATGTATCTCCACAGCCATCCATCCATCCTTAAATGCATCTCACCAAGATGCTAGCCCAATAACTCTGTTTTTTTTTCCCCTAAGATCTTTCTATAAATGTGCATTTTAAGGACTTTGTGGACAGCACAGGATATAAATGTATTTTGAGCCTATCGATATTATAGGATCCACTGAACTTCTCCTTACCAAAGACCTGAGTTGCTGCATGTTGTATGATAAAATAACAGGAGATTTAAACTCACTGTTGCTCCCTAATTTTTTTATAGTGTTTATAAGGGATCATCAAAGGATCATGATCTGTCATGTTATTGCTATCTTTTTCACAACTATATATAACATAAAAATTTACTCATATATTATCCAGTAAATGAATGCTAGAACAAGCATGTATTTTTCATAACCATATGTTTTATAAAAATTCCATCATATATTATACAATAAATGAATGCTAGAATGATTATGGTTACATTGTTCATTATCATATATCACATTTCCTGCTTTATGTCTCTCAGTTTCACATCTTTATTGTTTAGAGTATTTATGACAAGTCGATTCTCTTCTCTGGAAGTCAGTATCATCATCTGTAAAATGAAGTGTTAGACTTCACTTAAATAATCCGTTATTCCCTTCCAATTCTAAAATTCTATGTTCCATTAATTATTCCCAAACTATTATACCAGTTCAAGAGGCTCTTTTTAAATATAGCTATCATTAAAAAAAAAACTTTATTTACATGCATGCATTGAAAACTAACGTGCTATCAAATCCTTTCTGCTTGAATCTATGATGAGGAATGGATGCATTTGGAAAATCTTTAACTCAAGTAAAGAGTAGGTACAGGCATAATCAGTCTTCAGGCTTTTGACCAAATGGTGGTTAGTTTTCATTCTCTGGTTAAGGGAGAGACTAAGAGAAAGCAACCTGTGTTAAATCCACTGTGGATAATGTAATGGTGCATAAAAATGCTGCAGATGCTGGAGATGCTTAGGGAAACTAATCATTTGAGGCAAAATATGAATTAACTTCCTCTCTATTGTGCTTTCAAGCCAAGGAGTCTCATCATAAGAGGGAACAAAGCAAGAGGGTAGCTGTTTCTCACAATTCAACAAGAAGATACTTTATGCATATGCTTGTTTAACTTTTTAATCAATTGCTTGTTTTTCTGAGACATTTCTTCTGAAAGAAACCCTCAGACCTACCCTATGCAAAATCTACTTATCATTGTCACTCAAAGAAGAGGATATTATCATTGATCCCCAATTTTTTATATTCACAAGTTTATATGTAGTTAGTTTATATGTATAAGATTCATCCTCATACCCTGACCCCTCCTCTAATTCCTGGCTAATCAATTTATAATCTGAAAGTATAAGAACTTTGTGAATTATATGGTCTCTATTAATCCTTATAATCCCAGCACACTGTGTAAAAATAGACATACTTTTAAAATAATAATTTTGTTCAAGTTCAAAATTGAGTAAGTCACAGTTGGAGGACACAGAGACATAGCTAACAGGTAATTGTGGGTTCATCTGGCTAATGGCAAGTCTGAGCTTTTTCTTTAATTCTATATGATGAAGGCCATGGGTGGGCAGTAAGTATAACAACCCACTTAAGAAAGAACCAATCTTAAAGTGTGCTCTTTTTTTTTTTAAGTTTTCCCAAACATATCTAATTCTTTTTAAATATTGTAAAAAGCTGAATTGCCAATGTTAACTTAAACATGAATAAAAATGTTGATATTTCATTTAAGCTGAAAGTAGTAGTTATGTATAGGCTGCCTTATGATAATCGTATTTAAAATATATCATTTTACATTGATGATACAGGGGGGATTGTCACTATTACATTATAATAAGAACATTTGTTTGAATGCATTAAGAATTCAGAGGATGATTATTACAATATAAGTGGAAAAGTTGCTTGCTTTTGACAGTCTGTCAGTAGATGTAGCCTAGGAATAAAAGTATGGTAGCCACTTTATATAAAACAGTAGGAGAAGGACACAAGCTCAAAAAATTTTCCCAGCTTCTGTTATTAAAGAAATTCTTTTATAGAAGAAAGACTGTTTTTTTTTTTTTCCGTTTTTGCTTCCATCTCTGAATTCATTCCTTTCATGCAGCATCCAAAGCATCTGTGCATGGCAGCCTGTAACTTCTGTTATTTAAACTACCAACTGTTAAAATGGATTGAGTTGAACCAGAGGAGGAGAATAACCCAACTGAGGCAATGCATTTTTATACCCCTCTTTAATAAAATATTGTAAGGAATAGCTAGAAAGTTTCCCCACAGACTTCCATCTAAAATTGTTAGACTGTAACTGTGTGAAAGAATCATTATTGACTCCTGTCAGACAGTTTTGGAAAGGAGGTGAAGAGACATGTCTCCTGACTTTCTATGTGCTTTGTAAAATCGGGCACTTTGAGCAGAAGTATGAAGTGAAGGCTGATGTCAGGGAAAACCTTGAAGCAATAACTTGTTCTCTTCTCCTGAGACTCACCCACCGCCTCCCACCACCCCTTTTTGAGGAATCAGATTGATTGTAAAAATGATGGAAATATGACTGAACACAAAACATTTATTGTAAGTTCAGTAGCCATTACATATCATTAGTAAAAGGAGGACAGCAGCAAGGGGAATCATTTTTATATCGTTTTCATTATTTTTAGAATAGATTCATTCACTAATGAGAAATAAACAGGCATTAGCAACATTGTGGAGACCAGTAATGATTTTATGCTTTCTATTTCTGTAGGTAAACATGCAGCTTTAAAAAAAAAAATGAAGTAACCTTGATTCTGCACATTTAAATAAACTCATATGTGTCAGTTCCCCATATGTGCAATTTCCCTATTCCTAAGATATATGTCAGCACACCCTGCCCTCCACAAAATCACCAAGTGTTCTTCCCCATAGTACAGTGGGCTCCACCACCACTTACCCTCCAACCTCCCCTCTGCCCCCGCTCCACCACCCCTCCCATTCCCTGTTAGTAACCTCAGTTCTGTGGCAAGTGTTCAAGGGTTGCTTTTGTTTCATCTGTTCCTTTGTTTTGTCTATTCACATTCTAACTATGAGTGAGGTCCTCTGGTATCTATCTTTTTTTTGGCTTATCCCTTAGCATAGTCCCCTCTAGTCCCATCCATGTTGATTCAAATGTCCGGATTTCATCTCTTCTAAGGACTGTAGAGTATTCCATTGTATGTATGTACCACATCTTCTTTACCCATTCATCTGATGTTGGGCACTTAGGTAGTTTTCAGTTCTTAGCTATTATGAATAAGGCAATGAACATGGGAGTGCATATATCTCTGAAAATTAGTGTTTTTGTGTTTTTTGAGTAACACCCAAAAGTGGGATGGTGGGATCATAGGGAATTTCCATATTCAAATTTCTAAGGAATCTCCAAACTGTTTTCCAAAGGAGTTGCACTGATTTACACTCCTACCAACAGTGTGAAAGTGTTCCCTTTTCTCCACATCCTCACCAAATTTGTTTCCAGACTTTTGGATAATAGCCAATCTCTTAGGTGTAAGGTGATATCTCATTGCTTTTTGTTTTTGTTTTTGTTTTTGTTTTGATTTGCATTTCCCTGATAGCCAGAGAGTAGGAACATATTTTCATGACCTGTTGGTCATCTGCATATCCTCTTCAGAAAAATGCCTCTCCAGTTCTTCTTCCCATTTTTATATTGGCTTGCTATTTTTATGTTATTGAGTTTTATGAATTCTTTATTATTGTGCATATTAAGCCCTTGTCAGAAAAATGTAACACAAATATCATTTCCCAGTTCATAGGTTTTCTTTTTGTTTTGGTGATGTTTTCTTGCACTGTGAAGATTCTTTTTAGTTTGATATTGTCCCAGTTGCTTATTTTTCTTTTTATTTCCCCCCATGCTGGTGGTGAGTCCACAAAGGCCTCTCTACGGCTGATGTCATGGAAAGTCTCCTATGTTGTCATCTATGGTTTCTGGTCTTATGTCCAAGCCTCTAATCCATTTTGAGTTGACTTTTTTGAATGGTGTTAGAGGGTGGCCTAGCTTCGTCCTTTTGCATGTGGCTGTTCAGTTTTCCCATCACCATTTATTAAAGAGACTTTTCCTTTCTTCATTGTATGCTTTTGATTCCTTTGTCGTAGATTAACTGACTGTATGTGAGTGGGTTGGTTTCTGGTGATTCGGTTCTATTCCACTGATCTAAACATACAGCTTTTTAATAGTCATTAACATTAACATTAACATAAACTGAAATAATGGGTAATGTTTGTTACTATTAAATATGCCAATTCTGAAGCAACTGTGACTTATCAGAATCAGTATATTTCTGTTTCAAAATAGTGTATCTTTTTCTTATTCAGTACATACTATTGCTAATGTACCACTTTGGCTAATGCCAAAATTCAGTATTCCAAGGTGCTTTTTATTAAGAAATATAGTTTGCCCTTAACTCTCTAACTAGAAAAGGCCATACTCCTTACACATCAACTCTAAAGTTAGCCTCATTTTCTGACTTTTCTTGTTCATTATTCTCCTTGTCAAAGAATCTCTAATTGGCTTTCTCTGCAAAGTGTTGTATTTGCCCCCTGAAATTAGCTGTTTTAAGGATCTAAATGCGTTATGATAGGGAGCACACGATTTAACTTCAGCTTCCTCCAGATCCTCACCCCCTCTGCCAAATCAATGCTTTATGTTTAGAGTACTCCGTGGAAGAGTGAAATGGTCCCAAGGAGAAATTTAAAAAGAGCGGCCATTCCAGGAAATACACGATCTGCATGCTTAGCATGGATCTGGGCCCTGTCCTATTTCCAAGTTTCTGACATATCCTCATAGTCATTTCTTCTCTATTGTGATTTTTTTAAGTGAAACACTTTAGATGTCCCACATGGTTTAAAACAAATCAGAAATTCATGTCCTAAATGTTCCGTTAGTCAGAATAATTAAGCTGATCAGTTCTGGGAGCAGTGGAAGCAAAATAATGGGGTCATTGAAGCAGTCAGGCTCTAATGGGAACCTGAGCTCATTCAGATATCAAATCTAGTAATTGTTGTACACCTGTATGCACAGTCCCATTGAGCAAATTCACATTAAAGGTTCAGTGGAACACTTTCAATGCTGCGTTCCAAAGGGACTTAATACTGTTTTCACAAGAAAGCCCTGAATTTTTTTGGCAATATGTATTTTGTGATGTGTTAACTAAGCTTTGTGTGTATGTTGTGCCCTACCCCTACCTAGGGAGAACGAATAGGGTGATATGTAGAACTAGGAATGGCTTTCTTACCATTTAAGATAATAAAATTGCTTGCTAGCATTTGCCACCTGGAGGCAATAATATAAGATGACTGAATTCACTGGATTGTGTAAGGGAAAGTTTTGTTAAACAGCCTATGCTACCTCAGATAAATGAGGATTGCTTAACCCTTTCCTGTCATAAAATGTTATAAAGCATGTTTTTGGTTATTGAAATAGAAAGTAACAATTAGGCATTCTGTAGTAATACAATTTTTCATTTCTCCTATGTCACATTATAACTCTGTAGCAGCAAATTGACTACTTTTGATTCTCCTACAAGATAACTAAGGAGAGTTGACAGATCTGATTTTTTTTAAGATCTGAAGAATGGAAAGATGAATTCACTCTTGTCCTATAATGACCTTTGAGCTAAAATATCTTCAATAGAACACTCACATTGGTGGCTTCAAAGCACACAGGGAAATTAAAAGATTTGCAGTGTATCCTGAACACCTATGAAAGACAGATATGGCTAGCCATTTTTCACATACACACACACACACACACACACACACACACACACAGTCATCACAGCTGAATTAACTTACCTAAAGATTAGTTTTAGTACACACACACTTATTTAACCAAATTAATATTATGCTGTCATATTTTTGTTTTCTTTGTGGTTGAACCAAAGATTATG